>BGPR01027122.1:0-20992 GCA_013235015.1 Araneus ventricosus
TCATTACTTCGTTCAGTTACGTATTGCTTATTTTTCCTCATTTTCTATACGATGGTAATAATAAAGAAGAAATGCATTTTGTGAGCTCTGAAACATAATGCTGCAATAATGCGTCCGAATATGATGATAGATTTAAGTGCGGTATACAATGTAATTAACCGTCCTTCCTTTTAAGAAATAGATGAGATTTCCGCTTTAATTTTTTTAAAGGCCTCGTTTTTTTATCTTGATTTTATTCTTTAATTTATAAAAATTGCTGTGA
Source organism: Araneus ventricosus (assembly GCA_013235015.1). Lineage (NCBI taxonomy): Eukaryota > Metazoa > Arthropoda > Arachnida > Araneae > Araneidae > Araneus > Araneus ventricosus. The sequence goes on from BGPR01027122.1 coordinate 263, forward strand.
TAAAAATTTGGTTAAAATGCATCATTCTTTTCCACATAATTAAAACTATTTCCTTCATCTCTTTACATATTGACCATCGTCAGGAGAGTTATCGATAAACATTTTAATACATAGAAAGTTGTAATTGAACTCTTAATTAATAAACTGTTTCGTTGTTTCAGATTAACGTGATTTACAAACAGTGTCCAATGGATCTGAATATTCCGGATGGATCGGCAACAATGCAGTCAAGTGGAAAGTTGTAAGTAATTTCGGTTTAAGCTTTGATGTTTTTACATTTAATGCTGAGAGTTTGATTTCAGGTTTAGGTTTCCGAATTTTGTCATGTATTTTGAATGAAATGCGTTATTTTAGATCGTGTATTTTTCCTCTAAGACTTTAATGGAGTTGATTCCGCTTTTCAAAACTTTACTCATCTTTTTTTGGTGTACTCACATTTTCATCTCTGCAGTTTCATTTAATAAATATTCCTCTGTAGTTTACATTTAGAAATCATATAATTTTAGTCTAATAAACTTGTAATCTTATATATAAAGTAATTAAGAAAAGCCTTTGATTTCTATAACAAAAATATGTATTAAATGTTTAGTTGCATCATAAAACTACTAGATATCAGCTTCATATTTTAAACATTCAAATTTTAAATAACTGTGAATATGCATTATACGTCAAAACTTGTTTGGTTTATTTTTCTGTTATATAAAAGTGAAAAAAATGCTGCTTGAAAAAAACTCAATATTATTTGAAAACTTCAAATGGAAATGTGGTAATGCTTATAAAGATGTTTATCTATAAAAGGCGTGTAACTACAACAATACTAACCTCGGCATACAAATGAATCCACTGTCTCATACATTTTATAAGCTTATAGATTTCTTGTTATTCATCTATACACAAATAATTCTGGTGGGAATTCAGAACTGTCCGAGTGATACGTTCTTAGATTGTACTAGACATGGAACGGATTAAGTTCTATATTAGAATATGGTTAACGTAAATTCAAGTCACCATACTCCAAAGTATGCTATAGCTGGCATTCAGACGCAACCGATTTTAGGCTTTTGTTTTTTGAGCTTTTGTGAAGTTTTCAAGATAGCAATCCAGGAACCGTAGAAGATCTGCATAGACATGGAACGGATTAAGTTCCCATATTATAATATGGTTAACGTAACATTAGTCACCATACTCCCAAAATATTGCTATAATCTAGCATTCAAACGCTAACCGATGTAGGCTTTAGGTTTTGTGAGCTTTTGTGAAGTCCTTAAGATAGTAATTCAGGATTATCGAGAAGAAAAGTCACCAGATTCACCAACAAGCTTCACTGATTGTTTTGCAGCATATATAAGCTCAGAAAACAAGTTTACGCCACTGTTAATGGCTGAGATCGCTACTTTATCATGATATCTCTACTTAGCCTTCATTGATCTTGGTTCCACTTACTTTTTTTTCTGAAATCTTTTCTTTGCAATATCACTTTCATATCCTATTAACTTTGATCCTGATGCAACTCAGTTTCTCGTTTCTATGGTACTTATAACAGCATTACTTCAGGGCAATAATTCGTTGTAAATATTCATCACGGGAAATAAGTTTTATTTTAGACTGATGTGGTAGAACAAAGAGCTATTTATTTCTCACTCTGTCTTGACATTTAACCACGTGGCTTCTCTTCCTTCGGTATAAAATCGAATCCTTATATAGAGGTCCATCCTTAAAACCAATAACGAAATGCAATATCGACTTTCTCTTGGAAACAGTGTAGTTAAGTCTGAAATGTTAGTGTATTTTTTTATTTCCTTGCAAATATCAGAAGCATGGTAACTACAAAAAATAACTCTTCATACTTAAAATTTACGTAAAAGCAGCTGTTCCAGAGTTTAAAGACTATTAATTTTTAAGATCAAACCTGAAAGAGATAATTTGATTGAAAAAATACAACTATAACTTTTAAGAAAGCTTAGATCTATATTCAGTACTGAAAGCACAGCTTTTATAAGTAGAATAAATAAATACATGAGAACAAAAGTTCTCACGAGTTCAACAAAAAGTAACGAAATCGATTTTAAATTGTAATTTTAAATATGCTAATAGTTAGTGAACACAATACAATAATAACATCTGAATGTTCAACCGTTATTCCATGAAATGACGTTAAATACATTTTAAACGATTTTTCTTCTTGACTGACACTAGAAAATACCACATATTAAGCCAGAATATAAATTTATATCATGGTAGTTCAAGTTTAATGCAAGCCAGAAAATAAATTTATATCATGGTAGTTCAAGTTTACTGCAATATTTCTGTGAATCAGGTGAAATATATTTGACAATCTTTAAATTAAATGATAAATTATTAATAATATTTTCTTGTAGTTCTGCACCTTATTTGCATAGACAAGAGCAAAGAAATTTCAAAAGTCTATAAAACTTACAAAAATGCAAAGTACCAAAATCATTTTTGTTAAAACGGTAAATTGTAAACGTATATTTTCTTTAATTTTCCTCCAATATGTATCTTTTATCTATTAAAATTTGTCATGGCCTAATTCTTCTACAATGTGATTATTATTTTATTTTATTTGATGATTTAACCAGTGATTATGAGTGGAATAGTTTTCAAAATAATTTATCTAAAAATAAGAGCAATTAATCAATTTCTTTATTTAAGAAAAATTTAGAGAAAATCTTCTTTTTTTATTCATCGATAAACGCATAACAAATACAATATTAAAAGAAATCTATATAAGCTGCTGTGTGCACCTGAAGCTAAATACATTACAGGAAAACTGACTTTCTACGAGGAGTAATTATCTGTACAAAGTGACAAATGATGCTAACTTCTCCAAAAAATCCGAAGAAAAATCGAAGTACAGGTGCTATAAAAGGAAAAGACACGAAAAAATATTTTATGGTTAATCGTTTTTTCTATACATGAATTAAACCTAACTGGAAAAGATTGATTTTTGTTTGAGATAATAATACGTACACACAGACTTCAGGGAAATCATATATATGTCATGTCCAGTGAGTTCCGTTAAAATGATAAATCGATTAGGATTACTTTAGTTACTTTGTTGTTTTTTCTTTCTTTTGAATTGTCAAATAAATTATACTTAAGAAGAAAATGAGAATTGTATTTTGCACACTGACTTTTTAGAATGAGTATTATAAGTAAATATTTATGCCTAACATTTTGCGATATTACTTCTCATTTTGCTTAAAATATTTCGCTGATTTATACTTTACGTTTTGCAAAAACTAATAGATGTATAGTAAATCTATATAAATTAATTAAAAATGTTTCATATGACAGGAAAGATATTGGCGTTGATTTTATTTATTTACTTTATGATAATTATGGCTGCCTTGTACCATAAATTTACGACAGCTTATATTTCTTTACAATGAGCTTTGTAATTTTTTTATTAGAGATCATATCACTACTCCAGAAGAACAACGACATGTATACCGAAATAGCAACATCAGAGCTATGTCATTGTTCTGCCACACTGATGTGATAAGAAGTAGTGATAAATTAGTAATAAGTCTTTACATAACCATTTTTTATAATTATGAACTTCTATTTTGATGGGCTCTATTTTGAAACAAATTTATATTCATTCAGAATATAAATTTATATCATGGCAGTTCAAGTTTGATGCAGTATTTCTGTGAATCAGCTGAAATATATTTGACAATATTTAAATCAAATGATAAATTATTAACAATATTTTCTTGCAGTTCTGCACTTTATTAACGTAGACAAGAGAAAAGAAGTTTCAAAAGTCTATAAAATTTATAAAAATGCAAAATAACAACATCGTTTTTTTTAAAACCGTAAATCGTAAATGTATATTTTCTCTAATTTTCCTCCAATATGTATTTTTTATCTATTAAAATATGCCATGGCCTAAATCTTCCAACATAAATTGATGTCATCAGATTAGTCCGTTTCTTTTATTTATTCATAGAACATCTGAGGGTAATTTCTGGCTCAAGTATATTTATGCTGAAATTTAGAAATCAGTGTCTACTTCTAAAATATTTAGTAAAATGTGTACAATTTATTTTATATGCGGATAGCATGTAAAAGAAGCTGAATTTTTATAGTGTTTGGTGTAAGATTTCTGTAATACATTCTCCAGATTTAAACTGAAATATAAACTGAAATAAAGTAAAATGTTAAGCGTATGATGAAATGCTGAACATTTCTTTATATGCTTGATATAATAGAACAATATAAAGTAAAAGGTTAGTCGTTCTTATCAAGTTTATTTGGATTTTAGGCTTGATAATATTCTGCGTGAATGACTTGAAGAAAACTTGGAAAAAACTTAGAAAAACATCTAAAATCACGTAATACTTCTTTCTTGCACAACGTAGAAATAGCGTCTAAATTACTCTAAACAATTTTAAAAGTGATTTAACTGTATAAATCTATGTAATCAGCAACTCACTTCCTTGTAAAATATTTTGATTATTTTCAATCGTTTCCTAATACATCAGTTAAAAGTTGCCTACAATTTCATACAGGAAGAAAGAAAAAACGTCTGAGATTGGAAGGTTAAATACATTAGAAACTAATGAATAATTGAAACTAAAATTCTTGGCAGGCACATTTTTAGATATGGATCATATCGAAAAAAATGGGTCGATATCATGAATGAGGTACACGAAACTAATTGTTGTATGACTCTGATTTAACCCCTTCCATCTCTCAACCGTCAGCATCACGGGGTGAGGTATCTCATTCTATTTCTCGTGCCCGTGATATTTCCAGGCTGGAGTTTTCAAAAGTAACGCACTAAAAAGATTAAAAACAATCCATTTCTTACACCCGGAAAAATTTATTATTCTTATTTTACACACCAGATGGCAGTTACAGACTATTTATAATGTTATTGGAGATATTTGGTTGTCACAATAACATTGCTTGTTGGTTTTTCTGGAAAATTAAATTTTCTGAATTACAAGCTAAAAAAAATTCAAAAAATTAAAAATGAATACATATATTGTTCATACACTTATTTTTATACAATTTTCTTGAATAAAAAATAGGCTCTTTTTTCACTGTTTTCTTGAGAATTATACGATCGTTAAGGGTTAAATTGTGAGATTCAGGAATTTACAGCTTTCCATATTTAGAAAATTTATCTGTTTTACTACTAGCAACTGAGTGTAACTTATTTTTAATGGCTTACGAAAACTGATATTTTTAATTCCAATTCTTTAACTGCGTTCTACTTAAAAGTAATTTATAATTCACTCAAGCGTGGAATTAGAATGTTTTCTTACAAATGTATACAAAATGAATAACACTATTGAATTCGCAGTTTTGAAACTTTCAATTTTTTCCTTCAAAAATATCATTTTCAAGAACTTTTCAAGATGTCAACAGTAGCAGAATGATATTTTCCTACAATGCCACCTACTTATTTTCCGAAAAATATCATTTATAGAAAATTGCTGATATTATATTTGTTCGATGATATGTGATGTATTTGTTCCAAGGATAAAAGCGGAGAGTAAACTCCAATCAGCTCCTAATATTTACTCAAATGAATGAAAGTCATGAGTGCTATTAAAAGAGAAAGAACTTCAGTAATGATACAACGTGAGTTATTTGGTTCTTTACTTGTATTTGTGTAAGAAGTTATTTCTTATAGATACGAAAATCTTTAACGGTTACTTGGTTAGGAAATAGAAAACGAAAGTGATACTAATAGAGAAAAGAAATAGTTAATTAGAGAATTTTCTCCCAGAAATAATATTACTGTTATTTGTCATCTTTCATTTGAATATTGTGCATATATATTTTAAATTTAGAAGCCTAACGAATGGGAGTTATAGTTATTTAAAGAAGACAGATTAAATTTTACAAATATATCTACAGGAGATTATAAAACAAGTAAAAATACAAAAGAATACGGTTATTATTAATAATAGTTATGAAATTAAAAAAGGTATTAAAGAAGTAGATATTTTTTCAATGCATACTTTTGATTTTCAAGATTTATTCAATAGTATAGTTATTAAAGATCTGGTGAAAATTTTATTCCAGATTCATGAAGATTTTGGCTTAAATAAAGTGATTAATATTAAAAAATATAAAACAATAATAGATGTAATTTTAAAAGGAAATTATATTAGCTTTGTCAATAAATTGTACCAAAAAATTAAAGGACTTTCACAAGGCGGACCTGCTAGTTATGCACTAGCTAATTTATATTTACACTATTGTGAAAAAGAAAAAAATAACCAAAATTCTTATATTATGTATAGATATATTGACGATTTATTAATACTAGAGGTCGACCAGCGGTCGAAGTTCGACCGTAATTCATTAAATTTTTAAGTTTGAACGTTATTGAGGTTATTTTTTATTGAAACAAAAAAAAACCGGTCGGTTAAAAAATAAATGTTGTCCAGTCGGACAACATTTATTTTTCAACAGTCGTTGACCACAGATTTTTATTTGTTTGACATTCAGTGTGAACGTAAACAATGAATGTTTTATTTAATTTAATTTAATGTATTAGTAATACATACTATATATAAATTCCTTAGAGACAATCTCTACTATGTGCGACTGTTTGACCACACACTAATATGTGTTTGACATATATAATCATCATAATATAATTTGAGATTTGAATCAGCTGCATTTTACATCAATTAAAAATCATCCACTCCGCATAAGTTCCTCAAGGGAGGCCAGACCCAGGAACAATCAGGAGCCAGCGAGTGCAGCCTGCGACAACATCGACGTAGTGCAATACGTAAGCCATCCGTGTCTAACGATCTGCAAACTCCGAAAAACCGGCACACAGCCACAAAATGGTGAAAATTACCTTTAAGTTCTATCGGCATTACATAAATTTTATCTTCCTACACTCCTTCTCAATATGAACTTTAACTATGCCAAATCTCACACTCCTCCGTGAACGCAATTTTCTTAGAAAGGGGTATAAAGTTTTCTCTTCACGTATTAATATATAGATTTACAGCAGAGGAAGACTACACTCCACAAATTGATTTTTATCCAGAATACTTGATATTACTGACAGTTTTTCTTCTGCAGATTTTCTGGATCTTGAAAAAAAAAAGAGTAGATAATAAATTAAGCACTAAGATTTTTGATAAAAAGAAACACTTTTCAATTCAAAATAAGCAGGTTACCATATTAAAATAGTAACATTAGTCGTTTAATTTATAGAAATATTATATTAAATTGTATTCACAGAAGCAATATTATATTCACAGACAGAAATAGTCAGCAGTCCCATATTAATTCATTTCATGAAAATGATTTGAGATATGGGTTTCCTATAAAACCATATATGCTTATATTAAAAAGAAATATTTAACACCAATAAATTAACATATTTCTTTTATTTATTCTCCTATTAAATTTGCTCTTAAATTATCCTTTTTATGATCGTTTATGATATGTTTAGCAATAAGATTTTAATATATTATTTCAAAGGTAGATGGTGCCACTATTTTAAAAATTTTGATTGCATCATATAATAAATAATTATTGTTTATCTATAGACATATCTAATAAATATTATTCTAACAGGTTAAATTTAATTTTAATTTAATATTACTTATAGTGTTTTATATTAGTATTAAAACGCTTAAATCAAAAATAATATTTTCCCATTAAATGCGAGACTTATGTTATGGTTAGCTACTTAAAGCGGATACATAAAACTATATTTCGCTTTTGAATAGTATGTTGTATAATAGTGTGTTTACATAAATCTTTGTTAATAGTAGGTATCATAATATATATTTTCTTTCTTTTTCTCATCTTGAGATAATTTTAGGTTATATTCCCTTTTTATTTTGTCCAACAATTTTATTAGCAGAGGGTTGTGCCACAAAATCTAGATTAATGCGACAAACCAGTTCCAAAGCTGGTTGGCTATTTTGATTGTTGATATTTCAAATAGGGTTGTCTTTTTCAAGTTTTTGATAAGTATTAATGCTAATAGTTTGAAGATAAATTTTCTTTTGTAATTCGAATGTATAATTATGGATAGGGTAATTTAATTTAATTTTAGTATTTATACATATTGTTGTATATATAATGCATCTTTGTGTAAATTGTTAATTGACGTATTTAATTTAATATATATATAGTAATATAAACCAAAATATAACTTGTTATATATGAACATACAGAACAAAGTAAACAAGACATATCAAAATACAATTCAAAAACTAAAAATTTATTAATTAACCCTCTGACTGCCACAACGGCTTTACCAGCCCGTCATGCAAACTGCCAGACAAACGGCCGAGCGGCCGAATTGTCGCATGCTTGTTTCCTTCCCCTTTTCAAAAGGGTAGGAATAAGGTGCGAAGCAATCTTATCTTGTTAACAATGGTTGTTTCCCCCTCCACTTCACCCTTGATTGATGTCTCCAGTAAGTGTTTGAGGGCAGATGCTTAATTTACATTACTCTTTCTGCTTGCTAACTGCTCACATGCCTGAATATTGGAACGTTTTATATCAGGAATAAATTAACAAACAATCGTTTGCTGATATTGATGAATTCTATTTAGTTTTAATGAATTTCAGAATGGAAAATTTTAATGTATATTATTATAAAACCAATATCGGAAAGTATGTAAACAAAATGTGTTTTTTAAAAATAAAAATTGCGTTTGTAGTATTTCTTTTTCCAAACAGTATTTTAAAGTCTTAATTATGAATACAATGACTTAAATATTCGTACTTTAAAATGTCTTACTGATAAAATATAAAATTCATTGATTTTTTTCGTAAATTGTGTTTGTAACAATATAAAGAATTTTTCAAAGCTAAATCTTTTTCTTGTCAATATTTAAACCGTTTTAATTATAAATGGAATGAATTAAATATTCATACTTCAAAAAAACTCTTTTAGATCATTTGAATATTGGCAGATATTAGGTATTCAGAGTGCTCTTTAAGTCAGAAAATGTAATTTTTAAAACAATAACGCAAGTAAAAGTTCCCGTTGATTAGAATACCCAGGGTTTAATTGTTACATTCATTAAAATTCGACATTTTTCTTTTCTTCCTAGCAATTACATTTTGTGTTTAATAACAATCGTGTGCCTTCAAAAGGTTTTTGTAAGGAAAAAGACAGGTTCTGACTTCGTTACTTTTAGCAGTATACCAACAATATTTATAAATAGTATGTTTCACATAAAAAGAGAATATCATGCCCAAGTAAATATTCTCTGTCCGGTGTCGCCTCTTTTGTTCTGCTTTGTAATTTTAAATTCTGTAATTTTTAGTATTTTGATTTATTTACTCTAGAAATAATGTTGCTTTATATACGTTTATCTTAATGTTAGTTTCCAACTTTTGAACTGTTTTTCTCTTTAATATACTAATAAATAAATCTGTGCAATTGCTCTGGAAATAAATTTCTTTATAATTAAGTAAATAAAAATTATTTTAGGTTTTAATAAATATAATATATTACGTGCTTACAGTGAGTTATCTAGATGAGTACATTCTTGAAATAAAAAAAAAATTACAACTCTTAAATGATCAAATTTTTGAATGATTTTAAAATGGTACCTTCACGCTCATTAAAATCTAATATCATGTTTTCGCATCATATTTGTCTTTTACTGTTATAATCATATACAGCAGTAAAAAATAAAGCTTTTAGAAAATATTTTACTGAAAATATATAGTTTTATCACAATTTGTAAACGACCCCTATTCAGTCAGCAAGGGTTTGGATACGGTAAAAGAACCCCCCACGACGCAAATGACCTCTTGCTTACCAGAAGGGGGAGGGAAATGTTTACCTACTTTCATTTCTGTCCTCGGCCGTTCTGGGTTTTAAAAGAAGTAGATTTCAAAGCACTGTGGCTTTCAGAGGGTTAAACAAAATAACCAAATCTAAAATAAAATCTAAAAAATTGATAATACTATAGATATTAGAGCAAAAGTTAAGTTTAAACATTTAAAGGTTAACATGTAAATGAACTCTGTTGCTATCAAAACTATTGAAAAAAGGCAATCCAAATATATGGAGTTTTCAACAAGTAAATTAGTAGCTTGGCTGTGGACAAGATTAGCCAGGTTAAATCAGTTTTGCTGTAGACACCATCCCTGCTACTAAAGTTGTTGAAAAAACAGAATGGGTAATTTACTCTGAAATGAAAGAATTTAGAATGAAAAATCAATACATTAACACTAACAAAATATCATCGTTATATGGAAATTACCTAAATTAAATCTAAGAAATACACCAATATATCGCACTATTATATTGCACTGAAAACAATAAATACATCATTCAATAGAATATTCATTCGTATTCACTAAGAATTATAGAATCAATGTTTTTACTTATCTTTTACTTGTAATCCACATTTTAATATAAACCGCCACTTAGCTTGACTTTTCAGATTGCCGAAACTAGATTTGTAACTATGATTCAACTTAAATTAACCAAGCAATTTAATTAATTTTAATATTAAAGAATTAGTATGATACCTTTAGTAAAAATCTCAAAACCTGTTAAATTATGTAATGCAATTAATTACCTAAATTTTATAAAATAAATTATTTGAATATTAATAATCCAATCTTGTTTCAAGGAGTTTCTAAATTTATAAATCCTTGCGCCATCTATTTTGTAATTCAGAAACTAATAAATCAGTAACTGATTTGAAAGAAATTACACATTATAAGTAATATAGGAAAAATACATACCTATAATCCAAGAATTATAAATTTTCTACTAAATACCAAAATGAATGTTTAATTTTAAGATACCTAAATATTTCTTATCTATATAAACTCTTAATTTTTTTGGCATTCCATATACCGATGCATAATTATAATTTTTTTTATTTTCTTAATTCTATTATCATTGTCTGTCACCAAATTAATATTTCTAATTATATAATTTTTTACTAAATTCTTGAAGACTGAAATGCTAAGATTACTATCCAAAAAAGGAAATTTATTAATTTGAAAATTAAATGCTGTTCTTTTTATCAAAGACATCTGTTACAATTTTACTATCTATAATTTTTATATCTAAATCTAGAAATTCTGCAGCTAATTCTCTCATTGTCATTAGTTTTTATTAGTTTTAAATATTCAGGATAGAAGTTAATTTGTGATTTTAGGTCTATTTCTTTATTGAATAATATCAAATCATCTATACATCGAAATAATATACTAGAACTATTATGAATTAATTCTTTCTCAAAGTAGTGTAGGTATATATTTGCCAAACTATTGCAAGCTGGACCTCCTTGAGGTAATCCTTTAATTTGATGGTAAATCTTACTATCAAAAAGAAAATAATTTTCTTTTAGTACAAGATTAATAAGTGTTTTATATTTATTAATGCTAATATCTTTTTTAAGACCAAAATTTTTATGTATTTTTACTAGGGTCAATATGTAGACTATTAAATAAATCCTGGAAGTCAAATGTTTGTACTCTAGACATGCCTACATCTTGGATTACATTTACAATCTCTACACTATTATTGACAATAATTGTATCTCTTTTCTTATTCAAATTCTCTATGATTGTCTACATGTATTTTTGTAAGAGTTTGCCAGATTTTGTAATATAAGTATTGCAGGCATTGGTAACACTTCTAAATTTAAGAGGACTCTTGTGAAATTTTGGAGTTAGAATCATGTGAGGATAATCATTTTAATATAATGAATTCCTAGTTTTTCTATGGAAGGCTTGAATTCTATTAGAAATTTCTCTGTCACATAGTTTTGTCTCATTATAATTATCATTGTTAATTATATGTTCATTAAGTAGTTTTTTATAATAATATTTACGTATTATATCAAAGTTTCTGGGCACTTTGTCTCTCTCTCTCTCTATATATATATATATAATATGCCATACCTTTTTATCCAAAAATCTATTGCATATATGTCCCATCGCAACATATTCTCAGAACTATTTGGAAACTCAGAAGTTCAGAATCACAGCATCATTTGATTATTTACTGTTTTTCTGTAATGCATTTCAGCGTTTGTTGCATCATGCATATTAAACAAAAAAATTGAAAGAGGGATAAGTAAAAAATATGACGGAGATGTTTTCATTGTTTGATTACTAGAAATCTTAAACTAACTGCAACAAGACTGAAAGAATAATATGTGTAGTATGTATAGTACAACTGAAAAATAAGCTTATTGTGATGCTATACTAACGAATTTTGATTCACACTGCACTTATGCAAAAACTAAATGATATATAGATGTCCTTTTGCCAACGAACAAAAACATTATCAAAAAAATTTCTTTCGAATTTCCTGCTTATTTATGAATGCATTTTCTTAGAAAAAAATTGAAACATTCATTTGAAAGAAATTGTAATATAATCATTATGTTTTTGATAGGAATAATCATACAACCCTCATTAATAACTTGTTTATATAACGGAAATAACATACATTTTAATGCTTTTATTTAAATTACGAACAAAGAAAAGACACAAGGGAAAACGCTGTAATTAATTTTTCTTATTATAAATTGAAACCTTAAGATAAAATATAAGATTCCCAGTCTCATATTTAGGACAATTAGTCTAAAATAAGAAAAGAAGATTATGTACATATAATACAAACTAAAAGCGCATATCACTGTACAATGATTATATGTAGCACAAATTTAAAAACAATTTACAAATAATATAATCTGATATGTGCAGTTTGTATATTATTTAAAAGTCTAATAAAATAATTCAGAACAAAATAAATTTAAAAATTACATTAAAATATTAATCAATTTAATATGCAAAAGAAAGAAAACTTATAAATATGTTCCTTTTCTTTTTTTAAACATAACTTGTGACAGTTGACATTTGTAGCTTTAAACTATGATATAATCAGAATGCGGTGTTTAAAACATTTCATTTGGTGCTGTATAAGATCTTCCTGTCAGTCGATATGAAATTGGAAGTTGAAGTTAAACTATATCCGCTTGAGATCCAAAGGTATAATTTTCGACTAATTTTCACAAAAATCACGATTAATACTCTTGATAGGATTATATAACTCTACATATAATTAACTAATGTAATAAATTATATGTAATAAATAGATGGCAGCATGGGATTATCTAGACATTGGACAGCCGGATTTCAGTTCTTTGAATGGACGGCAACTTTTTTTGTGAATAAAACAAGAATGCCCATTAAACTTGACGCGAGATCTCAAGGGGATATTCTTGGAATTTAATGCACTAACTTATACACTGAAAATCAACCATCATGTCTTATGTAATTTTTTTTACAAAATATTCTTTTCTGAAGATTTAAACACTTCTTCGAAAAAAGGGTTTTATTTTTTGAAAAAAGACCCTGCATGAAAAATTCAGATTGAACGTATAGAACTCATTGTAGGATTGCAAAGAGCATTACTAACAGCAGCAATTTCTCCTGACCTTTTAAAATTAAAGAACTAATTCAGCCTATGTAAATGGCGAGCTAAACATTCTTGTATTTGATATTTTGGGTGCTGTTCTTTCAGATTAGGAGAAAACTCCAGAAGACATGATTGTATCTATGACTCTGATAACACTGCGCGTTGAATATGAAGAAGGGTGATTATTATGCATAACGCGACGTCTAAAGGAAACAACATTCGCTTTCTGACTCAGTGATTTGAATTTTTGACATTCTGTAACAGCCTTCATTATTAAACTTTGACATTCGACTTCGTAATTTTTCTTAAACATGTTAATAACTGAAAAATACATTATTTTCCTGAACTATCAGAGAATTAGAATTGAATTTCCAAAATAAAATATTTAAAACTGTTTTACTCTATTCAGTAAAAGCAATTTTCAGTGAATCTGATAAAATTTTTGTAGTATGGCAACAGGTTTTGAATACATTTAACTGCTTACATACACTTTTTAAACTCCTAGTAAAAGGAGAATTTTAAAGCATACAGAATTTTCTGCCATAAATTTTGATGGGATCTGAAATATTATGGTGTGCACAACAGAAATTGTTTCTTCAGTTCTAAAGCTATATCAGCGCTTCAACATACGTCATTACCCGATTTTTTTCTCCGAAACTGCAAATAACGCTTTTTTTAATAAGTTAAAATATTTAAAATGTCTTTCAAGAAAAAACACAAGTTTTTCTGCCATGCTTTATGATTAAATGGAATTAAAAAATTCTTTCGCTAAATCTAATGAACGGAAATCTGTTGTTTTATTGAAAACATAAAGAATATCTATTTTAGTTGAATCAAGTACCGATGAAAGAAATCAGACTTTTATATCTACTACCGCACGGTTTTATCAGAATTAGCAGGAAAATAAAAAAACCTACTATTTTACTACGAAATTCATTCATATAACAAGAAAAATGCAATATGAGGATAAAGGCACATCTGAAATATTTAATCTTATTAGTATATAATAAGCAAGATTGGTAAAATTATTTTGGTCCATTGCATCATATTGCTAGCTGGGAATATGGTAGCAATCACAAATTATTTTTTTCGTTATTAATAAAAATAAATAAAAGAAAATACTCATTCTTAAATTCCTTGAAGAATGAGAAATATTAACTCCTTCTATTGTTTAAAATCTCGTCATTATTCTTACCATCCCAATTTTTTAAACTGGAATTCGTTTCCGATAAGATTTTTTTAAAAGGAACATCCAGTACTGAAAACTTAAAACTAAAAAAATCTCTTGATTTCCAAATCCTCTTTAGTTCTGGATTTTTCATTTGTTGAAAGGAGGAGAAAAATAAATCAAGAGTAGAAAATAAGGCATTAAAAATCACCAGGAATGAAAAAAACTGCGAGAAGCATCAGAATCACAGTATAAGAAAATAGGGGAAAACGCTTCGAAGTCTTTTGAAAGCCATTTATTCCTTGATAAATAATGCAAGTCTGAGTAAAAGTCGTGTACCTGGATGCAACAGTAGAGCAGAGATTGTAACGACAGCACTCATTAGGAGGCTGAGTAAACTCTTTTTCTACCAAGAGCTGTATTTCTAACTCCCTGTGTACTCTAGCCCTACTATCGCTATTTAAAAGGGCAAGCGGCACTTTCGACAGTGTAGTTTTTTTACCTTCTTCTTGCTCTTTTTTTTCCTCCTTTTTGCCCTTTTTTCTCTTTTCTCGTCTATTCAGGCGAGTTGGTGGGGATGGGGACTTAATGAGAAAATCTTTGATCGATATTCGTTTAAATGGGGAAACAGCGGTAAGGCCTTAGTGTGCAGATGACTTGATCGCCACCAAACCATCCACGAGCAATAAGCTATCATCAAAATTGCATATTCATTACTTTTTAACTATTATGGCTTTAGAAGGTTTTATTTTATTTCATGTGATCCTTTCAGCAGTGATGGTTTCCAAGTCTCTCAAAGCGGAATTCGTTACATGTCAATTCATTAGAGGTTGGCAAGGATCGTCAAGTTAGCAAAAATATCTAGACGTCACTTAATTACATTTGGTTGACGTGTCAATTAACATTATAGGAAGAAGAGCAAAACAAAAAAGCATTTCAGGCTTCAGGCTTCAAACAAATCGGCCTGTACACTCTTAGATGAAACCAAGAAACGACCCATGTTGATTTGTAACTTGAATTTCGGCTTTTATTCTAAAAAGTCTAAACACAGGGGCTCCAATTTAGAATCACAAAAAGCAGCATCGTCCGTTTATCCGTTTATAGATTTAATCTCCATAGAATTCATTCCTGAATAGTATATTAGTTACCTTTACACACATTCTTACTATAATGTATATTTTTCTTCAAAAGTTTTTGAAAGAAAGTTACAAGTGATTTGAAATTTTCGCACAGGAATGGGAAGTGTAGTAAGATAGAATGAAGAGTGTAGAAACTAGTGTATGATTAATTTCAATAATCTGATATAATTTAAGAAGTTGCATAAATTAATTTTATCAAAACTTTTATCGTAATTTTTATGACTTATTGTTTGACGATGGTTCCAAAAATACTGCATCATAAAGTTCAAACACATAGCGAGATGATTCACCAGGAACAAAAATTTCCAAAAACTTTTCAGTCCATTTATTCCTAACCACTAACTTATAAATTTACGCAATAAGTAAATATAAACACAAGGGGCAAAGTAACGCAAGATATTAACACTGTTATAACATTAAACTGTTCAAAGTACGTGGATTTTTTTAATTAGGTAATTAAAAAGGATAACACTTTATATAATATTAATTGATACCTTTAATAACATTGTGTTAACGTTTCTTGGTTCACTTGAAAACAATTTTGAGAAAAAATACAATTATAAGTTTCCGTTAGCAACATGTATATATACCATATTTACACCTTTAATACAAAACGCAAAACATTTAGATTTTAATCTCAATTTTGCATCGATTACGAAAGGAGCGTATTAATTAAGCCTGTCATAAACTGTCGACTAACGATGGAAGATAAATCATGTCAGCTAAATGAAGGGGTGAATTTATGGAATAATATATTATATCATTAAAATAAAATTATTTTCAGACAGATTAGTAGCACAGGAAATGCCACCTTTGCTTTCAGTGCATTTAAAAAAAAAAAAATTTAATTTTTCTGCATTCAAATCAGGTCTTTAAATGTAACTTTTGGATTGATCAAAAGAGTAATTTTCTACTGAAATAGTAATTTTTGCACTGAAAATAAATGGCCACATTTAATTATATCAGCCCTTTAGTAGCACAGAAAATGCCAATTGCTTTCAGCATTTAAAAATTCGGTATTCTTCAAATTCAAATCATGTTTAAATGTGTCTTGGATTGATTCAAAGAGTAATTTTCTAATGAAATAGTGTTTTAACTGAAAATAAATGCATACCTTGAATTATATCAACAGTCTTTAGTAGCACAGAAATGCCACCTTTATTACAGTGCACGAAAAACTTCCATCTTTTCAAATTCAAATCATGCGTTTAAATGTAACTTTTGATTGATCAAAGAGTAATTTTCTACTGAAAGAGTAATTTTTAACTGAAAATGAATGCATACCTTTGAATTATATCAGCCTTAGTAGCACAGGAAATGCCACCTTTGCTTTCAGTGCATTTAAAAATTCCATTCTTCGCATTCAAATCAGGTCTTTAAATGTAACTTTTGATTGATCAAAGAGTAATTTTCTACTGAAAGAGTAATTTTTAACTGAAAATAAATGCATACCTTTGAATTATATCAGCCTTAGTAGCACAGGAAATGCCACCTTTGCTTTCAGTGCATTTAAAAATTCCATTCTTCAAATTCAAATCATGCCTTTAAATGTAACTTTTGATTGATCAAAGAGTAATTTGCTACTGAAAGAGTAATTTTCAACTGAAAATAAATGCATACCTTTGAATTATATCAGCCTTACAAAGGTATGAAAAACTATTTGAAGAAAAGGGACTCATATGTCAATAAATGGGCTTCAATCTAAGCGAAGATATAAAGCTTTCAAATAGCCAAGCAGCGTCAAGTATTCTTAGATATCCTCATTCATGCGAGCACATTGTATGTTGTCAGTTATGATACCTCTTGAAGAAAGTACGTTGAAAAAGTATAGATTTAATTAATAAGTCTATTGAAATCATGAGCCGAAGTTCACAGTCTTTATACAATAGCTTGGAAGTAAATAAGAATAAAAAAGAACCTTATTTAAGATTTAGGTTTGTGATCCTGCTGATAATACAAAATAAGTATCCGAAAGCATTTTCCCAGTGCTTACAAGATTTTACTGCATTATCATTTTGCAATGAACTAAACGACATGATAGGCTGGAGGGGAATATTAAGCAAAAGCAGGAATAAACATAGTTATTCGGAGCTGAATTCCTTTTGATACGTTAAATGATACCATTCCGTGTGTTCACATCCATAGAACGTGTCCAAGTGAGATGCGGTTTTTGTAAAAAATTTTCTTTACAAATAATGATGTAGTCCAAAGAAAAGGGGCAAAATGTTAAGTTACGGAAAATAAATACAAATGCTGAAGAGGCAATATCCGATCATGTTTAAAAGGACACCAATCCAAAATATAAAGTGATTTTATGTCGATTTTCAAGCATTTTCTGGAAAGAAGGGGAGACTCTTGTAGATGATTTTGAAAAGATTCATCAATATTTCATGTCAATTTCCAAGGAGGAAATTTTTAAATAGAGACAACCGAAAGAATAAGTATGAAACATTCGAACGCTAACATGTATAAGGTATATTATTATTTCATATGTAAAAAATAACATAATTTACCCCTTTACTTTTAGCTAACTGTTAGAATCTATCATTTCCAACTATAGAAATTGATGCAATCTCAATACAATTAATGCAAGCTAAAAAATTTTAAAGCAACGGAGTAAAGCATTCTGTCATTAATAAATATGTTTCTCCGGCATTGATAAATGCTAAGAAAGAGATATCTTGCAGTATGTATGCTGTACGCATATAAACAAAGGATCATAAACTCTTTATAAACCATCATTATTTTTACTGGACCATTTTAATCATAGTATTATGTAAAAAAATTAAAAGATTGATTGAAACCGAAGTCAAGAACCATTTATTGAAGCGTAGTAAAAAGTAACTTCTCTTTTATGACGTGCTTTTAATCTAAGCTAGTAAAAGCCACCAACAAAGAATTTTCTTGTTGTTTTTATATAAAAGGGCTGTGTCTTAGGCCTATAAAGATCGAAATCATGTGCAGTGAATAGTGTACTTTTTAAATTGAATTACCAGTTTTTAAAGCGTCCATACTCATTAAATTCGATCGTTAAAGCATGACAAAGCCTAGAGATAAAAAAATTAGCTGTTAACTTACTTCTGATCGTATTGTTTCTTTTTTATTTTTAAGAATGAATTATTCATGAAAGTTTACACGATTTTTAGCAATTGACAAAATTGATTGCGGAATATTTCTAACCATTGCTCGAATATTCAAGTAATTAGCATAATAAGAGGCATCTTGTTTTGACATATTAACTGCACAGAGTCATCATATGGAGCAGTTTAATTTCTAAAGATCATCTCTGCTGCAATTTAAAATACAGCTAGATAAAAATGACCAGAACTTTTAATTTAAAATTGATTTAATCTAATAGACTTTCATATCATCAATTGAAACAAAATTAATCGTGTATGAATACAATCTTTGTTTTTAAACTTTCCATCTAAAAGGATAATTTTGGAATATCAAAAGGCGTAATTCTTAGGATATTCTGGCATGGTTAAAGAAAAATGCATTTTTTTAAATATGATTTAGTTGACAATAATGTAATGTCAAAAGAAAACTTCGTTCCATTTAAAAAACAAACATTTTTCATCAGGGATTAGTACAAGAGAAATTTCTCAAGTATAGCAGTACATTTAATTACACCTATTATTAACTATCTTCAGTTAAATAAAGCACAATCCATAAACAATTATGAACTACCTTCCTATTATTATCTTCAGTTCTTCAGGGATATAAATATTTTTCAGTGTATTTTGAACAATTGTTTTAATTCTACGTTATATATTTTTAAAATTTTTTAGGTAAATTCATAATTTCACTTTTAATTATTATTTTGCTGTAGCTTTCGATGACTTACTGCACTATTCTGTGACATTAAAAGTCAGCCTTTAAAATAATAGTTTTCAAGAAGTTTCTCTGGATAACTTCCCATTTACATCATAAGATGAATTTCAAAACTTTGTGATTTCATCTTAACAGTCTCGAGCAATCAAATAGAGTCTTTCTTATACTTAACTCACTGGGAACGACTGTTCTCAGGTCATAAGAGTAGTGTGCAAAGGGCTATGAGCTTTCTAAAGAATAACTATTAAATTATTCAAACCCTACATATAGAAATATATTATTATACATTTAATTCATCCCAAATAAATTTTATTTGTACTAGATAACTTGTTAAGTTAGAGTGTATTAACAAGAGAATTTGAATGAAAATAAATTGATTCTGCAAAAGATTAAACTCCTCATTGGGGATGTTAAGACAAAGAAACATCTTTGAAAAAATAAAATGGTAAACCTCTTTTTCATTTAATCTAAGAGAAAATCGCTATTACAGTATTAAATCAAAATACTTTAAAACATTTGAAACTATTAAGCCAAAACGTTTTCGGTAGCAGTGCATTAACCCACTTTTCGCTTTCATTTCGAACTGTAGAAGGTAACTTTTTCCGTTTATTTATGTAATCTATGCTAGTGGATTACTAAATGTTATCATCAATTAATAACTGAATGAAGAAGCTCATTTACGTTCCGGTTTCTGTTTTGAAAATAAATAAAGTACAACGCAGAAATTTTTGTGGAGGAAAGCTGCAGAAACCGCAACAAACTCTCTAAATTGCTTCTAGCAACCGAAAAATACATATGCAGGTATATATACGCCAAAATGATATCACTTCTTATATCAGACTACATGATCAGAATTTTTTAAAGCTGAATGTATCAGAAGGTAAAATGCATTCATCTTGGAATGGAAAATGGGACTCTTATCTGAAATTTTTGATGAGTAACGTGTTTTATTGGAATTTAAGTATTTAAACTGTGAGAAAATAATAGCGAAAGTTGAACAAATAAGCCAATTTCAATATTTTATTGAATAAGGCTTTGTCTCTTAAAATAATGATTACGGATCGTAGTTGTAGGAGGTATGTCGAGATGATATTGGCGCCGCTATATTGATTTTACTATATTTCTTCAATGTGTACATTTTTTCGCAAATGTCACTT
>BGPR01027123.1:3700-20990 GCA_013235015.1 Araneus ventricosus
TTTTATTTAACATCATTACAACTGTTTTTTCTTAATTTCCCTCTTTTAAAAAATAATAAAAACGTTTCAATAACACTTTCTGGCTTGGCAGGCTCGAAAATACTACTAATTTCCTACTTTTGCAGTCATTCCACTTGTAGCTTTGACGTGGTCAAAGACATTTTTTGGCTAGTTATTTCATTGTAATTTTTTATCAAACTATCGAAAGTATTGTATCGTTTATTTATGATTCTTATTGTCAGGTGAGAAAAGTCTGTAAAGTTAAAGAGTTTTGGTTTGCTTTAGCCTTGAGGCTGGACATTCATCACGACGATACAAAGTTTTTATGACCTCAGCCCCCCCCCCAGACCCGAATCCTAGATTCGCCACTGATGTTAAGGCAGTAAAAGAAAGTTTATGTGCCTTCTTATAGTTAAAATTGTTTACTTTTTGCAATTTCAGTCTAGCAGTTAATAAACGTTGTACGCCATTTAAGAAATATTATAAGAAAGTATCGACTAAAATAAGTTGCAAGCAATACAATAAATGATAAATATAATAATCTAAGAAATAAACTATCTGAGAAGACCACAAAATTGAAAGCCGTGTTTACCGATAGAAGTTACAGTCCATGCATTTATGCTGTGGGACAACAACTTAATGAAAAGAGATATAACAATAATATGTTGGAAATCAATTAATAGTCAGAAATACAGATTTTTACCTAAATGTATAATGATTAAATTATTGAAAAGTAAGGAGATAACATGGTCAATTTATATGTTTTTTCACAAAAGGTATCTTCGTGGCTAATTTCTGTGATAAGGCCAATATGAACATTGGACTTTTCAGACTAGAATGAGATGCAAACTTGAAAATATGAAAATTTTCTTTTTGAAGGTTTTATATTGATCGCCTTGTAAAATTAAAATGTAATTTTTTGCTTGAATTGTACGTGCAATTCATTTAATGAAAGGGAAAAAAAGAAACCTGGCCGGAAGTAGACTTCTCATCAGCATCCAAGCATTTAACCCATTCGGTCTTTTTGAAATTATTTCTGTCTTTTATCTTAGTGATTTCTTATGAAAATATTAAAGCATTTGTTTAATTTTTATTTTGGCAGTGAATTTACTCTATATTGTCTGTCTTTCCAATAATTTATTTTATTCGCTCCTTTTCACTCATTCGTGTTAATTTTAAGTGTTTCCTTTCATTAATATCCATTTAAAGTGTAATTTCTTTTCTACCTATTTTGAAATCAGTTAATGCCTTGCTCAAATCCCTTCTCAACTAGATTGTTATCATTCCTAAATGTCAAAATGACTCGCTTAGTTAGTTTCTGTTCGATTACGAAGAAGATTATTTGGTTTGCAGTCATATTGCATTGAATAACCACTTTTTTCCAACCACGAATTTTTTTGCTGCCTCGATGGAATCAGCACATTGAGACACGGAAATTGAGAAACGTCTTTTCTTTCATGTATTACAGAAAGGCTTTTCATTTAACTACTCAACGTTAGATTTTTCAATTTGGTTGCATTTAACTGCCTCGAATTTTCGTAAGATAAGTAAATTCAGATCTGTAATTACAGAAGTGCTTCAAAATAGAGACATCTGAATTAATAAATTAAGAAGCTTTAAAAGTTTTTTTATTGAGATCTGACTGTAAATTGTTAAATTGTTGTAGTAAAAATTGTTAAATATTTATGATTGACTTTTAGACGTCATATAGACATTCTAATCTCCATCCAAATTTTTCGAGGATGAGGAAGAGTCATCCTCTCAGAAGTTTTTAAATCCTTCACCAAATCCACTTCTAGAGTTCTAGGAAACTCAGATTCACAGTTTCCACGATTTTAGTTATGTGTTGAAAATGGTTCTAAAGATTCAACTGCCATGATGAATTAGTTCGAAACTGTTATGAGCTTATTATGGTAGAGAGTAATTCTAAATAATTTTGTTTTAACAACGAGAAAGATGTGACAAATATCAAAACAGTATGATTCACTTTTAGGAAATAATTTCTTTTAATTTGTTAGTTCAAGTCTTTATCGACTAACAGCATGAAAACATTCATGACAATTCGCTCGTATAGCATCAGCGAATCACATTTGAATTTACTGAACTGTAAATACATTTCTGTTTATGATAATTGGAACGTAACCAAGTATTTTGTTGCATTAACTTAGAACAGAGGTTCCCAACTGTGGTACGCGTACCTCTGGGGGTACACGAAGGACCATTTGGGGGTACGCGAAATCAAAGCTGTTAATGGGGGAAACAAGAAAACATAAGGGATTAAAAAAGTTAAAGAATTTTGTTCCTCCAAGTGAATACTTGTTATTTAATAACAACATCACTTTAATAGTTAATTATTACGGAGTGTATATAATTTTTAGCTATCCTTATAAATTAAAATGAAATAATTAAAATACTGGTTTCATTTGCTTTGGCGTTGAATTAATACTGTTGTAAAAATGGAATAAAGTGTAAAATCAAAAAATAATTTCTCCAAATGTGTTTAATTCGAGTCACTTCACTTCTAAGCTAACTTAAGCTAACCTTAAATTAAAAGGAAAATAAATTAAAAGTAACAAAAAGTAAACAATAGTAATAATGAAAACAATAAACGTTTCTGCGCGCAAACGCAGCAGCAAAAAGTAAATGCTTCAACAGAAATTTTTTAAAAATGACATAGCAAAAACTATAGAATAAAAAAACCAAAGATTCTCTAACACTTAAAACACTTTACAAAAGTTAGAAATTATTCAAAATGGAAAGGAACTAAAATGGCGCACTCATCAGAAATCCCACGCTATTATTCGTTCAAAAAGGACAAAATTTTCTGTAGAAAGGAATGACAAAAAGTCAAAATTTATTCCTTCCTGTGGTCTGAATTTCGTCCGGCCACCAAATAAAGAACATAAATCCAACAAATTACCAAATCCATAATCAATAGAAAGATAGATAAAAATATTCACCCTCTTTCAAAATCAAGCCGAGGAGAAAAGAACGCCATAGATAAAAACAATGGACGATCTAGAAGCTAGCCAGTAGCTCCATCTATGAAGAATTAATGCAAAATTTAATGCAAAAATATTATTTTTTTAATTTCGATTAATTAATTTGGCTAAATTTTATGAATTGTAACTATTAAGCTAACCTTAACATCATTGATGAAAACTTCTTTGCATAGACTTTTTTGGGGAGGAAGAGTTGGATATGGCAGCAGGGGGTACGCGAGGGAAAGAAGGTTGAGAACCCCTGACTTAGAAGACTTCTATTACGTCGTCAGTTAGCAATTTTTTTCTATTATGTAACTGAAAAAAACCGGCGGAAGTGCTCTCTCTTCAACTTTCTCGTATACGCACGCGAGACGGCGCGTTTGGTGGTTAGCTTCGTTGTATAGTGAAGAGAATAGAGAACGCATTTTTATACTTTTTTCTGTTGACCGACTCTTACCAAAAGTTGATACAGATCTACAATTTTAGTGTAGACATCAGGAATGGTGCTAGAGTTTGCCCGACAGGGGGGACGACCTGCTGTACGGGGGAGGGACGAGTGTAATGAATTTGGTCTCAAATTTTCGCCAGATTATTATTTATGAACTACAGTTGAATAGCCATCCCTGGTAAAGATCACATACCACGTCTCATTTATCTTGATTTTGAGTTTTATGATTTATCCTGCACACACACAGGCAAACATAATTCCATTTTTTTGGATTCAGCGAAATATTAAACCTGGAGATTCATCAAAGTTTAGTACTATTACAATACTTTTTGACCTATACCTCGTACACGAGAAAGTAGAAGTATACATTTTAAACGGGCATACTTTTGAGCAAAGGTTTTTTTCTCAGTTTTACGCAAATATTTCAAAATGCAAAGACAATTTCAGGCTAAAGAGGAGAACTATGTTTATCTAAACATGAAAACTAATTTCTATAATCGGTAGTTGATATACATAATGAAACGCTAAAAAAATTAAGAAAATTTTTAAATCAAAAGCGAATTTAGCAATGAATTTAAATCTTCAGCAGTCAGTGCCAGATGGAAAGTATTGCGCTATTAAGATTTTACCGTACTGATCCAACGTAAGTTAATTTGTTTTCGTTATTTCCTTTATTCCGTTAACCGTAAGTTTTTAAAAATTGATAATTTTAAAAAGAAATATATTATGTGTTAATTGAAATTTGTTAATAAAATTTTATAATTTACACTTTTCCATTTAAGATTCCGACCATTTTATCACGAAGGGTGACAATTTATTTGAATGAAAATAACTTTTTTCTCGAACATATTTAATATGAATAACTACCTACTTCTTTTCCCGTAAGCTCTTTCTTCTGCCCTCTCCCCCTTTCTGAAGCTGAAATTGCCAAATGTTTTTCTATAATTTATACATCAGAAAACTGCATGACAAATGTTTAATTTTTTAGAATTAGAATCAGATCTTGGTTTAAGTGAAAACTGTTTCTTTATCTTCTCTCACTCTCATAAAAAAAATCATAATAAACCAAAGATTTGTATAAGACATTTATCCTCATCTAAATTATTTTCATAATTGACTAAAGAGGCATTTGCAGTTTTAAATGAAAGATTTCGTTAAAACTTGAAGGCTGCTCGGTAACTGATTTTCAACGTTTATCATTTATGTTTAAATTATAAATTTATAATTCTTCAAAATATGAAATGCCAAGTATGGAAAAAAAAATTTAAAAAAACATAAATTTTGACTTAATGTGCTAAACTGATTGGAAAAGCAGATAATAAACGTTTGAATTATAAAGAATGTTATAATTTTAAAATCCGCTATCAAATTGATAGAGCCAGATAGAGCTGTATTGAAACGAAAGAGCTAAAATTTAGATTGTTTCACTCATATACACGGACAAGTTTTCTGAGCTGTTAAGGTGAAAATGCAAATTCAGTAAAATGAAAACTTATTTTCTGAAAAAAATCGTTTCGAAGTTCCAGATTTTTTTTCTCTTTTAAACAGCAGTACCCTCTTTTGTAATGATACTATTTTGTTTCGAAACCATAAAGAACAAATTGTTTAAAGAATACTCTACATAAATTAACAAGAAGTTTATCCAGGTAGCTAGCACGAGATTCACTTATATAGTTCTTGTTGCAGATTTTCGTATTAAAATAACTGCAATACAACAGTCATAAAAATTCAAACTGTATGATTGTTTAGCTTTTCAACTTAAATTGACCACCAGATATGGATAATACAATAGATGCAAACAGAAAATTCATGCAAATTCTTGCAACGGAATATCTTGATACAATCAGTAATCGGCATTCTGGATACAATCAGTAATTTTCATTAGCAAAAATATTTATCTCTATTCTTTATAATTTTGTGATAAGTATACTAGCCAAGTATGATAAATCATTCCCATTAACATAAACTTTTTTTACAAATATGAAAAGAAGATTCAGATTTTTCTCACTGCTCAAGCAAGAAAAATTGCTGAAATTTTATACCTTGGACATTTTAAGGCCAATTATTGTATAAGCGCTTAATAAACCACTGGGCATTATCTTCTTCATGCTTAAAACTAACTCTTTAAAAAGATTTAGTTCGAGAAACAAAACAGAAATCGGAAATAGTCATTTAAGATATGTGACTTGCAGTTAATCTATCAATTAATAAAATACGGTAAACTTAAATGATCTTTTTGTAACATCTATTAAAAAATCTGGAAACGTTTCTTGACGTAAATTTTCGGTGATAAGGCTTCATTTCATCCCCATCGCGCTTGCTTCCAGGGTCAATGACAAATACGCTTGCCCTCTCTTATTTGAAATAAATAAGTCTCAACTTTAATTACTTTCATCCTGTATAATATTTAAGTAAGTTGTGGTGGAATTGGCACGGCACTTCACTATGCCACGGAGTGTATTTATACAGTGTCTTGGCATATGAGGAAGCCAGCGCCAAACATCGAACAAGAATGGCTGAAAAGGATTGCCAACAACCTCGTCTACAGGCAGAAAATTCGTGGGATTTTCAAATTCATGAGCGAAAACAGAGATCTTTTCCGGCCTCCCTAGCCTTCAACTTTCCAACGAGCTGAACTTAGTAGCTCAATTCCCGGACATTTCCCCCTTGAAATAAAAGAAAGGCATAACAACATCTTAAGAAAAGAAGACTATTACGAACTAATAGTGTAAAAGTGAAAATGCCTGTGCTGTACGTAGTGTATATTTTTCCTTCTTTTTGTTTGTTTTGTTTTTCTTAAATACAATTCCCGTGTCTTGCCCATCAAACCGTTCAGTGACCGGTCTGGTCACGGGTACGGGGGTAAGAGACGGCGTTCTGTTCTGTATAATATTTAAGTAAAAACGTTTTTCTTCTTTTTTCCGAGCCCCTACGAAGTTCTGCCTGTGGAAGGAATGATAAAAGCTGTCACATGCAGACAGACACGTACGATTGGGGTCGTCGGCAGAGTCTGCTCAGCTGACGGCATCTGGCACTGACCGCATGTGGGGAGTAGTGGGGGAGAAGGGAGCGGACTCACACGACTCTTCGGAGGAGGTCTTGCTGAGCGAGGTGTAGATGTAGTCCTTCCGGGAGGAGTCCCGCAGGCGCATGTTGGTCTTGCACGCCTTGTAGACGCGGGGCATCGTCGAGCTGCTGCTCACTAGAAACAAAAGAGACAAGGATATAGGATTATAGGTTATATGTGGATATAGGTTATAGGTGGATACCCAGATAGCAATTTTAGTTTGCAGCAGACTTGCACTGCAAATCTGCAAGCTTTCTGCAAATTTGTCACGATAAGTGTGGAAGTGTGAAACAAGCTTGCAGCAAGTTAACGCAAGCCTCGAAGTCATCATAGGACGAAATTGCAGTAAGCTTGCATTGCAAACTCATTGCAAATTATAGCAAAAACAGAGTACGAACACAACCCAGGATAGAACTCGCGACCTACCGCTTGGTAGCCTGACGCCCTAACCATTCAGCCAGCTAGACTCCGAGAGGAGAAGATAGATTGCGCTAATACATCGCGCAGACGATTTATTTAAAACTCTTTTTCTTGAATTCATTAATTTTTTAAATTTTGAGTTGAGAATATGATTTGTTCGACGTTTTGCTAATAGAATAAATTATGAAATTGGTGTTCAAAAGTAATTACTTTTAAAATGGGACAAAATGTAAGTTATTATTTTTCAACAAACATTGACTGCTTTTTCGGTTTAATTTTGTTTAAAAAAGCTAAAATTTCAACATTCAGAAAAAGGCGATACAGTTTTCTTTAAAGTGCGAATGCTATATTTAATAAAAAGATGGAAAATGTTTCACATTTTTTTATAAAAAAGTTAGTTTTCTTACAAATTATCATTGATTTATTGAATTAATAAAAAGAAGGACGGTCTAAGATGCTATTAAAAATCGGATGTTTTTTTAAAACAGAGACAAAGATAATTATCTCTTTGTGCTATCTTTGCATCACGCTTGTTTTGGAAATTTGCTGCAATTGTGCTGCTGTGGCGCTATTTGTCACGGCAAAAATTGTAGCAAATGGGTTTTGCAAGAGAGGGTGGCGCTAGTTATCACGGTGAACTTGCCAAAGTTCGCTTCAAGTTTGACGCGTCAAATTTGCTATGACAAGGCAATATCAAGTCAAAATCAAACTTGCTGCAAACTTACGTGATATCTGTGTATAGGTGCCGATCAGTGGCGAATCCAGGGGAGGGGCTATCGGGCCGCAGCCACCCCCAGAGCTGAACCAAAATTTTTGATTTAATTTAAAATCATTACAACTGTTTGATCTTAATTTTCATTTAAAAAGAATAGTAATAAAATCGTGACAACATTGCTTTCTGCCTTGACAGGCTCGAAAATTTTCCTACTTTTCTAGTCATTCCTCTTGCACTTGCAGAGTTGGCGCGGTCGGAAACATTTTTTGGCCAGCTATTTCATTGTATTTTGTATTAAATTATCGAAAGTATTGTAGTGTTCTTTATTGTTCTTATTGTCAGGAGAGGAAAGCCTGGAAAGTTCAAGTGTTTTGGTTTACATAAGCCATGAGGTTTGACATTCGTCACTACGATACAAATTTTTTATTATCTCAGCCCCCTCCCCCAGAACCGAATCCTGGATTCGCCACTGGTTCCGATAGGTAGATTCACTGTGAATCCACCTATCGGAAATTTTGCAACTATACAGTGTCTGAAATGTATCTTTACAACTTGAAACATTAATAGCTTCAAAACTATACTGGGCAATGACAAAAGGTTTTCAACATGTGACAAGTTAACTCGTAAAGTTTGTAGTTTTCCAGTAGACGCAGATTTGACGAAAAATGCGGACGCCACAGGACACTTTCAAATCCAGGATTTGGGTCTGGGGGCTGAGGTCAAACATTTTGTATCATCGTGGCAAGTTTCTGAAGCCTCATGGCTTATGTAAATCAAAACACTTGAACTTTATAGACTTTACTCGCCTGACAACAAAAATCATAAAGAACACGACAGTACTTTCGATAATTTAATAAAAATAGAATGAAATAATTAACCAAACAGTATTTTCTACCGCGTGAACGTACAAATACGAGTGGAATGACTACAAAAGTGGAGAAATTTTCGAGTCTGTCAAGCGAGCAAGAATTGCTGTCACGTTTTTCATTTATTTATTTATACAATTATTTTTTGAAAAAAAGGGAGATTAAGAACAAACAGTTACAGTGATTTTAAATAAAATCAAAATTTATGGTTTAGCTCTGGGGGGCTGCAGCCCGATAGCCCCCCCCCCCCGAATTCGCCACAGGAGAAAGTTCAGTGCGTAGATTGGTCCATAGAGACAAAGTCCGATGCTCAAATGCAACGGAACTTTGGGACACAGTATCCAAGGGAACCACCGGCTCGACAAACTATTCGGGCTTGGTGTATGTCATTTATGGAAACAGGTAGTGTTCGCCATAAATAGAAGGCGGGTTACCCATCTGTTTCAGACGCTAACGTTGCATTTGAGTATCGGACTTTGTCTCTATGAACCGGGCTATACACTGAACTTTCTCCTGTGGCGTCACATTTTTCTTCATATCTGCGTTTACTGGGAAACAGATAAACTTTATGAGTTAACTTGTCACATATTGAGAACCGTTTGTTATTACCTAGTATAGTTTTGAAGTTATTAAATACTAAAGTTGTAAAGATACATTTCGGATACCCTGTATTTGTGTTCATTTTTATCACAAGGTTCATCTTTCCGACAGAGTGGAAATAAAGTAATTTCACAAAGAGACTGCCAAAATACTTACTGGAAAGATACTTTTGTCGATTTAATATGTTAAATATAAGGCCTCATGTGTTTCGTGAAAAATCCCAACCAGTCTGATAGGTCAGGATGAATCCGCAAATACAGAGCGGGCATAAATTAGTCAGTAATAATTTGCGAAATATTATCTGCAATGTTCCAGTTCGGATGCAGATTAGTAGTATTGTAATCAAGTTTGCGAACAGAAAAATCTAGGTCGATCTGTTTCAAGTCCACATTTTAGTCAGATGTAGTTCATGAATGTTTATTATCATTTTTTCATTCTTTGTTATGTCCGATGAGGACATAACATTGCGTTGGAAAAGCAGAATGCTGCCTGTGGTTTCCCGAAACTCATTCTGCTGAGCGAGTGCAACATAACTTTTTTCAAGGATACCAGAAAAGTGCCGTGAAAACAGATACTAATGCACTGCACTGATTGACTTGAAGATGGACACAAAAATATGAAAAGAACTGTTTTATCTATGAGAATTTTCAGAATAAAAAAGGGCGGCCACTTCTTTGAAAATGTGTGGGTGTGTGTGAAGCATTTGTGAGACGGTATTCTTTGTGTGTTTCACTATTTTACAATCATGTGTACTCTCATATTTCGTTGCTTAACTACACGATATTGTGCTGCTGTATGCTAGCGAAACTTCGACATTAAACGTAGAAGTCCAGCGAGCTCTGGAAACTTTTGAAAGAAAAGTGTTAAGAACTATATTCGGACCTGTACAAGAACTCTGGAGAACCAGATATAATTTTGAACTTTATAGACTTTACAAAGAGTCTCAAGTTACACAAATCATCCGAAGTAACAGACTGAGATGGCTCGGCTATGTCTGGAGAACCCCCGAAAATAACCCGACTAGATTGCACACTTTCAAGAATCCCGGGGGAGCCCGTGCCCGGGGCAGACCTTCAACAATATGGCTGGACGATACAGAAAATGACATCAAAATTTTGAAAATAAAAAACCGGCGAAGAGTTGCTTTGGATCGTCTGAGTTGGAAGAAGCGTGCTGTCGAGGCAGCTAAGACCTGCAACAGGTTGTTACGCTCTTAAAAAAGAAGAACTACACGATATGAACCATTCAATTTGTTCAATTAATATTTGTTCATCATGTTTAAATTAGACTCGGCATTTATCCGACTCGCCTTATTCCTGATTTCTAACAGCCTCTAAGGACAAGTAAAGTCTTGAAATGAGAGAAAGTTTCAACTGAAAGAACTCATTACTACCTTTACCCAATTATCACTAACTTCTACTTGCCCCTTTTTCATCTTTACCCTAATCTCCATAATAAAACTTTGAACTAAAATGTAGTGCACTAAAAAATTTTTGCATACAGTTCAGGAAAATTTTTCCGCGTGATATAACAAGGTGGCTAAGATATTTGTGTCTTAGTACTTTCTGCAGAATAGTCAGTGAAATGAAATTGTTGACGAAAATAGTTTAGCGATCTTGAATATTTCAGTTTCTTAAATAGGTGGTTGAAAGGAAAAGCAACAATATATTTAAAATTTTACAAAAATTCTAACGAAATGGCACGTTTTTCATTGTGTCATTCTAGGATACTGGAATTGCAACAAGGAAAAGATCTAACGAATCTGGAAAATTGTAAAGTACCCAAATGAAGTGAATATCCAGAATGACAAATCAGTATAAACCACAAAGTACTTTCTACTTGAACGATACTTTTAGGAATCACACTCAGAAACAGTATCAAGAAGGTCTTTAAAATAAAGACTATTTAATGGCATATTTTGAAAAATGTGTACATTGTGCGCAAATAATGTGACTCAAACTCATACACAGATAAGAAAACGAAGAGAAGAAACAAAATATTGAGAATAAATTTAAACGGAGAAACCATAGAATTTATGTTGGACAGAAGCCTGGCGCTTAAACAACAAATTAAACAGATGCAAAAACTTCCCTCATCTAAACTTCTAAATGGTTTGGATTGATGCCAGATGAAAATGGATAAAACCTACATTTCTTGGACAAATGCTGTCACTGTAGCGAAGGACAGCCAAACTTTTGTGTTCAAAACTTTTGAAAGTTTCTCGTAAGAAATGAGCACTAGCCTTTTTAACAAACCGAAATTCTGTCCATGGCGCTTTGATAGAAAATATATGCTCAAGAAAGGTTTCCGATTTCAACTTTTCTTAAAAGTGATCATCCAAATTCGATTCCAGCCAGTGCACTAATAACTACGCCCAGTTTTAGTGAGATATTTGCTCTGAATAATTAGTATAATTTACGACTAATTTTTTGAGCAGATGAATGCATTAGAAAAGAGGAACTACAGTGCACTCTCGATTATCCGGGTTAATCACCGGGAGGGATCGCACGGGCAATAGAAAAACACGGATAATCCGAAAACTCCTTTTTATTAAAGAAAAAATCAACATCAGTACAAAAATATAAAAATTACTTACATTTGCATGCTGTATAACATCAAACTACGAATTTTCCTTTTAACATTTACTGCATTAAAAAATCGGCAATTCTCTTTGTTCATCTCTTGTCGTATTTAGACACACATTTTACGAACAGCAGTAATGTCACAGCAATCAAATCCGCTTTGTTCCATATAATCTAACAAAGTTTCCACAGATTGTAGAACAGCAGAATGAGAAATTGTATTTCTCTCATTTAGTACATCTTCTGCATCAGTACAAGCTGATTCTCCATTATCAAATTTTTGAAGGATTTCTAATTTTTATTCAAAGTTAAAAACTTTTCGTTTTCGTTTCACACCACTCATTTTCACCAGTAAAAAATCTCACGCTACCAACTGACGGTAAACAAGACGCAAAAACTAAAGGAACACGTGCGAAAGTGAAAAAAAGACGAAGAAGTTAAAGAATGACGTGTCGGGAGAAGCGTGTTCGTACGAGAATGAGCTAGCAGGAAGTGGACGCTTCATTTCTCGAAAAATTAGGGGTTGAACCGGTAGAGATTGCGTGTGGAGGAAGAAAGAATCTATTCTTTAGCCTCCGCCGTCACGGCTCACTAGTTTCACGGAATGAATCTCTCGATCGAACATCAACATCGATTTCACATGCATGATAAGCGTGAAAATGTTTCTCTTTAAATTTTTTTTTTGTGAGTCCGGAATGAGCACGGATAATCCGCAAACCGGACAATCTGCACACGGATAATAGAGAGCATACTGTAATTAGATTCTGTGATTGCATGCATGTTTGAAAACAAATTTGGAAAGTGAGTAAAAGATTAATAATTGGTTTGAAGCACCATAACAAAGGAAGAGAAAAAGAAGCTCTGTTTACGCTCCATTATTAAATAATACATTTTAGTCAAAATTTCAGAAATTTCATCAAGAATAACAGACATGTTTGTCAGAGTGTTTTTAGGGTATATTTTATGTGCAGTTTGAAAGTAATGCAGTAAATTTTCTCGTAAGAAATGTGGTGCATATTGTACTTTCTGAAACTATAACAAGAAATATAAATACAGGTTTAAATACTAAGGGGATCATTTCATTTAAGTCAGCAAATCATAGAACAAAAGCTAAATGAGAACTTTTACAGAGCTCAAGAATTTAATACAATTATAATTTTTTGGATTCATAATAAATTCTAAAATATTAATGCATTTATTATTTCAAAAAATGATAAAATTGTATAGCATTTCATAAAAAAATTCTGGTAAGAAAAATTTACGATTTCGATTTCTTCAATTGTAAGAAGATGCAAACTGTGATTATCGTAAGAACTGTCTGAAACATTCAGAGAAAAAAAGATTTGGGTTTCGTTGGGGTGAGAGGCTATTTCCCTTACTTTTCCTGGGTTGTTGCGTTTTCTTGTTGGCTTCCTTCGGGGCGCTGCTCTTGTTATTGTTGTTGTTGTTATTCTTGGGCTCTCTGGCTATCCGGGGTTCTTTCTTCTCTCGGCCGCTCTCCTTGACGATCGAGGTGGATGTGGTGGAAGCCCTGCGGTGGGCCGGACCTCGGTTGCCGGACAACCAGCGGTGCCTGTGACTCTCTTCCGGCTTCATTCGCTTCTCGGGGTCCCATCTGAGAAAAAGGGGAATAGAAGCTTGAGTTTATATTTCTGTAGCATGTTTATCCCGTCTGAGAAAAAGGGAAATAGAAACTTGAGTTTATATTTCTGTAGCATGTTTATCCCATCTGAGAGAAAGGGAAATAGAAGCTTGAGTTTATATTTCTGTAGCATGTTTATCCCATATGAGAGAAAGGGAAATAGAAGTTTGAGTTTATAATTCTGTAGTATGTTTATCCCATCTGAGAGAAAGGGAAATAGAAACTTGAGTTTGTAATTCTGTAGCATGTTTATCTGTACTAATAATAAAGAAGAATGTGTCCGTGTGTTGGTCCTCTACAGGACAGACCGCTAGGCATTGAGCTACGAGATTTGGCACAAACATACTTTGAAGTGTGGGAATGTGCACATTGGAGCCCTTTTTACGAAATTAAAATTAGGCGTTTTTCTTTAATATCTTCCGAAAATATTACATCACAAAAATTATTTTTACGCCGTCTGAAAGTGCAAAAATTCACCTTTCCAATGATATCAATTAAATTTCCGTACACTGTTCTCTCAAATTTTAATAAATTTTTAAAAAGTTTTTTGGTAATATTTACAACAATATTTTTCGGTGTTACAATGCAACTCGAACCGTTTTCATCGTTTAAATAAATATTTAATTGCATATTTCCCTTTCATTGTTGTAATCTGAGAACGGATAGATACATTTTGCTTCCATATTTTATTTCATCAAGATTTTTGTGAAATCTGTAAATCAAGCTCTCCCAGATATTGCTTTGCTTACAATTAGAAATATATCCATTAAGCTGAATGGTTATGATTGCTGTTTTCATTCTTTTCTCAGCATATTTTAATCCAGCTAACATGCCGCTGGCCATAAAATGTGCTGCGTCATTTTAATGTTGAAACCAAATGCATATTTTGCAAGAGGAATAAGAAAGTGAAGATAGTGCCGACAACGTGGAATTACAGGTTACATGACAAGGGAAAAATCAAAATTCTTTTACATCGAAAATTTACCACGAAGTTACCCATAGGCTCGATTTTTTCATCATCGAAAAATTCACAACATTAGTTTCAATGGTATTGGTATGACCATCCAACCGTGCTTTCTCTAATTTTAAAAAGAAAATTCATATACGTTTTTCAACATAATTCGTAACAAAACTATTTATGTTAATGAAATCGAAACTATTTTCATTATTTCAGTTAACACTTAATCAAACATATTTCCACTGTTAAATTTAGATGTGATAAAGTAAAGTTTCCTTTACTTTCTGGTATTAAAGTGAAGATAAGTGTTTTTTACTTTCAATGTAAGTTTCTGAAAGTAACCGTTGTATTTCTCTCTAAATGAGAAATAATAATATTATCTTGCGGAGTCTTATTACTTAGCAAAATTTTTATTTATTTTTTTATATTTTGTTATTTATCTGTCTTGATCGCAAATTTTTGTACTTAGTTTTACCATTAAATTTTTGTTTCAATTTCCTCTGATTTACCAAAAAACATGTTCTTTAGTCGATTGTAAGATGTAAGTTGATGCATAAATTTCTCTTTAATCTTTCACTCAGAAGCAATTTTCTTCTCACGGGCATATGAACAATCATTATGGTTAATATTCACTGTCTCCTTTATTTTTAAGGCATGATTCAACCTACATAAAACATTTTTGAATTAACAAAATAACTTTCTAACATATTTCGATTATTATGGATAATACAAGCAGAATTATCATCCAACACTGAAAAAGAGGATGAAACGTAGAAAATATATATCTTCTAGCTACTTGTTAGGATTGTTAAAATTTCCAGGTGGATGGAAGGACTCGTCTGCTTTTCATTTTATTTCTTGAATTTGCTTTTGCGTGCAAATAAAGTAATTACTTTATCATTTATAATCATGTCACACTACATTACAGTCATCTTTGTGTGTGATTCAGAAACTTAATTGTGATTAAATCCAAAAATAATAAATAGATAAATAAAATAAAATACTTCATTGACAGGGTGACAGAGTGGTTGTCGAAATGGATGTAAGAGGAAGGTGAACATTGAGAAAATTAGCTATTTTAATCTGTTAACAGAGTGTTAACAAAGCTGAGAAACGGGGGAAAGAGGAGTCTTACTGTAGGCATCATTGACAGGGTGACAGAGTGGTTGTCGAAATGGATGTAAGAGGAAGGTGAACATTGAGAAAATTAGCTATTTTAAATTGGTAACAAAGCTGTGGAACTGGAGAAAGAGGAGTCTTACTGTAGGCATCATTGACAGGGTGACAAAGTGGTTGTCTAAATGGGTGCAAGAGGGAAAGTGAGCAATGAGAAATCATGCTACTTTAATTTGTTAACAAAACTCTGAGAAAGAGAGACCATAGAAGCGGAAGGAGTCTTACTGTAGGCATCCTGTGAGGAAATTGACGAAATCCTCGTCGTTGCAGCCCAGAACAATGCCTAGGGTCTTCGAGCAAGGCTTCCGCTTCTTGCCTTTGCTGTTGGTGAGTGTGCGAGGAACACCTTTGGAATCTGGAGGAAAGAAAAGGAATAATTTAGGATTTCTTCAGTTAGAAAAAGAATGCACAACGCCGTCCCATCCCATCAACCCTTGACTATTTCGGTCACTGAACGGCTTGATAAGCACGACACGGAAATTTTATTTTTTTCAAGGTATATCCAGATATTTACAACGACATTACAGATAAAAATAAGTATTTACAGATAAATGTATAAAATTACTATATAAGACAGTTCTATACATTTCTTGTTCAGGCATATTTTGGTTAAATTTTCTTTTACCTGTAAGTAGAGCAATACAGAGTGCCAGAGTCAAAAGTAATGCTTATACTGAGAGAATCACACATGATTAGTAGCAAATTCTATTTGCTTGAAAGAGGGAACTCATTTTTTGTAGGTTAATGATTCTCTTTGTGATCCTATTAGTAGTAGTGCAGATGCCTAGTAAATCTAACTTAGAAACATTTTCGGTGTTATTAGAAATTGGATTAGAAAAGAAAGTCCGTCTGTTTGACTTCCACACTCTCCGGACATAACGCTATTTAAATTTTTTGCTCGAGGTTTCATTAAATTGATTGCTTCTCAGATAAATATTTTTAATTTGAATGATTGAAATAGTAAAAGAGGTTAATTTCATCTTGCAAAATAGTAAGAGATTGGTTACCATGTAAACATCTGTAGAGTTCACACTGATCACGCTCACGATGGTTTTTAGTTACCTGCAAAGAAATACGAGGAGTTGCTTTCTTTAATACGAGTGGAATTTATAACTAATCCTATGTAGTTCTTTCATTGAACTACACCGTTGTTTGTGGATACGTTTAGCCCGGAACTCTGCATTAGTTATTTTTTATGATAAGTGAAAATTTGTTTTATGAATCAATTTAAGTAAATCAAACTTTATTTCTTTGGATAGTTTTATGTTTATAAGCAGCATCTGAAATGCGATACACGATAAAGGCAACAAGAACAAGCTAGTGGAAAAGGAATATTGGTCAGTCAGGATAGCAAAATCATTGTATGGATAATTTACCATAGATTCCGAGCAAAATATTCCAATTTATCACACTTGCATACTTCAAGAATATACTTTTCTGCATCGAATTTTCTATTCTTTTCCACAGCTGATAATCTCAGTATGAGCTCTTTACGCAATTGTTCAAGATTCATAAGAATGTAATCTTGATCATTTTATCGGCATCTCTGGAAAAGAAAGGGCCGTGGTGGCCTTGCGGAGGAATTTTGGCTTCGTGACTGGAAGGATAGCGGATTCGAGACTATTCAAGGGAAGAGACGCCTTGTATCCCAGGTAGCACAACATGTTTCACGATATTGTACAATATTGTTCGATATTATATAATATTATATGTATTATATGATATTATACAATATTACGAATGTTGTTCAATATCGTACAATATTGTACAATATCTTTGTGCTGCTGGAGATTCGAACCTGGCTCACATTAAACTTGTCGATAGTCAAATTT
>BGPR01027124.1:0-20990 GCA_013235015.1 Araneus ventricosus
TTTAATGCAATAATGTCAGTTTAATGTTCCTATAAAATTCCTAAAGAGCAATGCTCCAAAAGTACTCCAAAATAGGTTTATTTCACCCTTTTACCAAAATAACAAGCTATCTTTATCTGTATAACTGGTTGATTACAAGAAAAGTGGAGAGAAAGAAAGGTTAATTAAACTGGCAGCGTCAGTAAATAAACATTAAAGTAAATAAATGGAAATGAAAACATGAATTCTCTCCTCGATTTCCTTGTATACTAACACAATGTGGCACTTTGTAATGTGATCAAGAAAACCGATTATGCATTTTGGCGATCTTCCTTTCAGGGTTGCGGTGATTTAAATCAGTTGATTAAAATCACTGATTTAAATCGCGATTTAAATCAACTGATTTTTTTTTTAAAAATCACTGATTTAAATCACTTTATTTTAAATATCAAGTTAATCTGCTTCAATGAAATAAAATTGTTCATGTATCTTTAAATAGTGATTTTAAATATATATTTAAAGAAAGAATATATAGAACATAAAAAAAAATATTTCATTGAATTGATGTAACTAGAGTACTTTCTATATCTTTATTTTTGACAATGCAAGCAAATTAGATTTTAATCCTTTGCGGCGCAAGGCAATTTTTTTGAAATATGATGAGAAAACATCATGAATGGGTTTAGTTTATTGTCTAGACATAGAATCTACAAAAAAAAGTATTTTAAAAAACTTGCTTCATTCCGGGAGGGGGGGGGGGCTCATGAGAACCCCCTTAGATACAGCCACCTTGATACACTCGAAAATTATTGTTGAATCTTACAGAAAATTATAAATTAAAACTTCAAGAATATTGGAGCAAAATTTTCGAGTTACTTTGCTAAAATTGTTAAACATCCAGATCTAAAAAACTTCTTATCTCTGAGTCAAGGAATTTTCCTGAACTTTATCTCTAATAATTCCTATTCTGAAACAAAATTTCATAAGACTGCTATATACATTCTAAAAGGAGTACTATTAGCCCTATCCTAAACCTATTATTTTCATGTATTTATATTAGGATCATGTTCACAAAGAAAGAACATAGTAAAATGCAGTGAGTTTCATTTTAATAATTAAC
Source organism: Araneus ventricosus (assembly GCA_013235015.1). Taxonomy (NCBI): domain Eukaryota; kingdom Metazoa; phylum Arthropoda; class Arachnida; order Araneae; family Araneidae; genus Araneus; species Araneus ventricosus. Next base: position 1,100 of record BGPR01027124.1, read on the forward strand.
TAAATAGTGTTGGGGACAACAAAGTTTTTATATTGCAATAATGTTCAAATGTAAAATAATTAAGTAATGCATATAAATGCTCCAAAAGATATACAAACATCTACATAGTGCATTTTAAACTATGATCTATACTTATAAAAGACAATGTTTGTGAGCTAGGGCGCAATGTCCAGATGAATCTATCGCACTTACAGTCATGAAATTCGGCACATAGGTAGTCCTGATGGTGACTCAATGCACCTAGAAGCCTGAATTTAAAAATTTTATATAGAAATTTTTTTATTTAATGTTTTGGGTCAAACAGATTAGGAGTAGAGAAAGCTTCAAAACTTGTGTTTGTAATGAAACAAATGAACAGCTGAGTGTAAAATTCCATAATATTTAATTCCATATATTCCATAATATTTAAATCCATAATAATTAATATAATATAAAATTCCATAACATACACAATAATATATCTATAATCAAGAAATGACAATTTTTATTATATTGTTCCTTTTTCCCTTAATAAAATTGTCTTATATCTCAAAAGTATATTATTGTTGTATTTTAGTTCAAAAATATTTTTTAAATAGTTGTTACATTTTTGAATTAAATTTTAATTTGTTTTTTTTAAAATAAAGTACAGCTTAATGACTGGTATGTTGTTATATATATAATTCTATGACTGTAATGCTCATTGTCTAATATACAAATGTTAAATAATAAAAATATATATATAGTTTTAAAAAAATCTTGATTTAAATCAAAAAAATCCGATTTAAATCAAATAAATCGATTTTTTTGAAAAAAATCAAAAAAATCAACAACCCTGCTTCCTTTTGACTGTTGCAGTGGTGAATCCAGGGGGGCTATAGGTCTACAGCCCCCCCCCCCCGGGGGGGGGGGGGCGGAAATCTTGATTTTATTTAAAATCACTACAACTTTTTGCTCTTAATTTCCCTTTTTTTTTTTTTTTTTTTTTTTTTTTTTTTTTTTTTTTTTTTTTTTAAATAATAAAAACGTGACAACATTCCTTTCTGGCTTGATAGGCTCGGAAATTTTCCTACTTTTCTAGTCATTCCAGTTGTACTTGTAGCGTTGACGGTGTTGAAGACATTTTTTGGCTGGTTACTTCAGTGCATTGTTTTATTAAATTATCAAAAGTATTGTAGTGTTTTTTATTGTCAGGTGAGTAAAGTCTGTAAAGTTAAAGTGTTTTGCTTTACATAAGCCATGAGGTTTGAGATTTGACACGACAATGCAAAATTTTTATGCCCTCAGCCCCCCGACCCAAATCCTGGATTCGCCACTTGACTGTTGGAACCAGAATGTGATTCGGATATAGAATTTCAGTGGCAAGACTGCAAACCAAATTTCATTTATCTGTGCTGTTCTTTTTTAAATATCTCATTCACTTGAATTTATTTATTTAAGACTCACAGTGGCCCGGTCCCCTCTAAAGGGTGTAAGGCTAAAAATAGGCCGTTGGAAGAATTAAAAATTTTATAAACTATACCCTGAACACAGTGACAGAGATCAAAACAGAGCTGGGTGGTAAACATTGACTCAACCCACACCAGTTGGGGAGATAATGATGGCTACAAATGCTCGACCCACCTAGTACGGGGATAAGTTACATACAAAAGAGTAATCAAAATAACATTCCTTTAAGACTTAACAAGATGATAGAACTTCAAACACTCTAACATAGAATTTACATGAAAGTTACAATCCACCAGCAAATTATAAAAGCATTCGACTGAAGCATATAAGGACACTGAGTACACTCAATAAATGACACCAATACTGTAAAAAAAACCTTGAAGTATTGAAACAAACAATTAAAACATTAAGGACACTAAAACATTAAAAGGTAAAAAAAATCTCATAAACCTTGAAGTTTTCATCTTTAAAGGAAGGGGAACGCAACATTCACATGAATATACAGACTGACAGATATTCAAACCTTTGACGAATTTGGTTCAAAAATGGAACCACATCTACAATTCTGGTGATAAAACTATATGCCAAATTTCACCCATCTAGCTTGCTGCACCTGATTTATCATATTCACATGGATGCAAAAAGACAGACTTCCTTTTGATAGATTCTTCCTAAATTTGATAGAAATTTACAATTTTGGTGTTAATACCACATATCAGATTTCATCCTTCTACCTTGATGCATTTCTTAGGTATCACATTTACAGATAGACAAAAATAATTTTTTTTAAAAAAATTCAGACTCGGGGAGGTCTAAGACATATAGATTTATCCACATCTCGAGGTATGTTTTTTTTCATGATGATTACAGTACTTTCTCTTTATATACTTTGTATGTAAGAAAGTGAAAAAAGCAGCCTTTTGGATCTGTTGGCAGAGAAGATGACAAGGAGTCGTTTTGGTTTGATTTGCAGAAAGTATAGACAAGCAAGGGGGGCAGTTGCCCCCCCCCCATTTTTTGCTGGAAAAATTAAATTTTTATTTCATTTTAGTTGCCTAAAACTAAAAATTATTAAAAAGCAATAGTGTCCAGGAAAGGTAGCTAATTTTGTAGTTAAATGTTAAATTTTTGTTGTCTACCCCTATACTCCTGGGTACTTTTAGATGTCTATAAATTTTTTTGCTCCCCTACTTTTTCAACCTAATAATCGTCACCATTGTAGGCAAGTCTTCAGAAGTTCTTGCAGGTGGTCACTTGTGGTACAGTTCATTCTTAGAGAAATGCAGACAGAGGCCCAGCATCAATTGAATTATTTGATAATGGATTTTATCTGCTTTGTATATGAGAAAGCAATCAATATTTAATAATAACTAGTTGTATGGCCCGGCGTTGTATGGGCTATCTTGAATAATAGGATATTCCCGGGCGGAGAGAAGTGAGGTCACCTGAGACCTTGGGTTCCATATATTTTCATAGGCCCCACCTCCGTTTTCCCCAACAAATGTTACGAACACCTTAATACAAAAAAAGAAAGAAAAAATGCATAAAAACGAATTTTTTTCCATTGTTAAAAATCCAAACACAGAAGCTCGCTAAAAAAGAAATATCAACATCCATTAATTAAAAAATAATAAAATGCAACACCGGATGTGAAAACTAATAATAGGGAAAGAAAGAATCCGCCGTGAATGAATTCACCATGCTGCCAATAGATGGCAGCATGGTGAATTCGTTCATTTTGATGTTTTTAATTAATATCTTTTTTAACTAATTATAATTTCTGAATTCCAATGGTCAAAATTGATTCCTTGGATTATTTCCCATCTTTTGGTACTTTTAGCTCATTTCAGCATTCAGTGGTTCATGAGAAGATAGCCGGACATAGATACACGTTTGTTTACCTTCAGATTTTGAATGAACTGCATGGTGGGGGCTAGTGTTTTGAAGCCACACTATACGAGGCACTACAGTTTGTAAATATTGGATTCTGTTATATTTATGCAAAGCACTGAGTTCCAAACTGTTTGTTTTGTGGCTATCATTTTTCTCAAAACTTGTTCCATTGCAAACAGTTTTTTTCTCAAAGTGACACATGCATAATGCCTCCTAATCATGTATTGTTTCAGAGAGCTGATGGATTGGGGCGACTGTGGCGTCACCTACGTTTGCTTGTTCTGCCCGGATTCGGGGTGCGATTTCAACCAAGCCTGGCAGCATATGAAGGTCAGTAAGCTTTCCGCCTGGTGCTTCTTCCTATTGCTGTTGTTAAAATCACTCAGGAATTTGGAAACTTTTGAGATACCTGTGTGCCATAAAACCGATTTAAACATTATTCATGAGCCATAAATATATTTTTACAAATAAAGAAAGTTTAAAATAATGTTATATCTGGTATGTACAGGTGAGTTTTGAACAGTGAGATGCATTTCCTAAGGAAGTTTCTGTATTCTAAGTTGGGATCAGTAATTTGGCTTCTGGATTTACGTTTAATGAAATTCATGTTGGGTTATTGTTGCTGATACAGAGAACACAAACTGAATGTGTGTGTGTATTTGTTGTTGTTAACTAATCTCCCTTGATCTAGAATAACTATCTATGTCTATAAGCCAAGGAGCCATGGTAAAAGAGAAGTGTGACAGCTTCTGTTTTCCAAAACAACTTGGAGCACCTCAGACAGAAATCTTTTTGAGCTCCTATATATCGAGGTAGGTTGCATTTCTGGAGGACTTTCAAGGGGAACTGGACCACATTTTTGTTTTGCTTGGAGGGAAACCTCTAACAGCAAGCCAACCAAGCACACTTTGCTCTACCAATTTTGGAATAATCCTGATTAAGTGCACAGCCAAGAGAAAACCATGACTTTCTTACTCCTATTCAAATTATTTAGCTGTGCCTTGCTAACTCACTTGGTTATAGGTAGGTGAACATGTGTATTTTATCCTGGAAGATCAGACTATGTTTAATCTATCTCCTCGTGTATGCTAAAATTCAATATAAAGAAATACCCTTAATTCTTCGAAGTTTTGAAATATCTTCAAAGCCAACAAAAGTGCCATTATGTGAGTAATATCTTTTGGAAATTTTATAAATGAAACTGTAGTAGTTATGTTGCATCAAAGTAATGCATGCATTCTCAAAAAGCAACAGTTTGCTGGCCCTGAGAAAGCGCATTCTAGACTGTGTTATTTAACAACCAAAGAAATTAAAGTTTTTCCCCTTTTTTGAATTTAAAATTCTTTTTTTTAGGAAGTGCATGGTTTTGACTTCAAGAAGTTAAAGGAAACTCATCAGTTGAATTTTTATCAGCAAATAAGATTAGTCAACTATATACGAAAAAAGGTAAATACTGGTATGCTATTATATTATTTCTTATGTGTATCTAAACTGTATTATAATGAAAATGTGCCATGTTTGATTGCTCCCATTTAACACACAATGAATGTTTTATATATAAACAAGATGCAAAGCTTTATTCTTTTGAACTTGTGAGCACACAAAGTTGAAAAAGTGACAAAATGTCACTTAAAGTTTGGAGACAATGGATGAAATATTCATTTATTAAACAGTAAGGTGGATTATAATTTTTCAGGGATTGACAAAAATATTTGTGTACTTTTGCAATTTTTTATCATTTTCAACAGTTGTCATTTTTTAAGCAATTTATTATTTGCAATAGAGCTTTCAACCTCTAACATTGTCTTTGGAAACGTCCATGCTGTCTTTGGGAAAACTATTCGTTTTTGACTTCATTCTCTTTTGTGACTTTCTCTGTCTTTTCAAATCATCTGTCTCCGAGTTTAGCTTTAGTGTTCCGTTGTGAGCAACATCATTGCTGAAGGTCGAATATGGTTTGTTATGTTATTCTGGTGTTAATATTTTCCTCTCCAGTGATGTAGTCGTAAATTAAGCAGTGCCGGAACGCATTGACTTAGGTGATGTTTTAAGGGGACAGGGACAAAATGGAGTGAGTGATTGGAAGGGTAAGTAGGAGATTATTCAGCATAAAATGTTTTTTACATTTGGGGAAATGCACAATTATTTTATCAAAATCATGAAATAATAGCACATCAATACTGAAACAATGCATATTTTATTTTTGATCAAACATTAACATAATGCATACAGTAGTTTAAAGCATGAATATAATGAATAATTTTTTAAAAAATTATGCTGATTTCAAGTTATACCAAAATCAAGTAAATTCAAAGTAAAATCATGACATTCATAAGTAATACAGAAAATATCACGAGTTTTCAGAATCAAAACATAAAATACATTTAAATATGTACAACCTTAATGCTTTTAAACCCTTACCGCCACCACTTGCTAGTGACTTATCACTTTATATTAATTTGAAATACTGTCACATTTTCGTAAGGGAAAGGATTAGACAAAGATTGCGCTGTTTTAAAGACGTATCCTGCAATTTTATTTATTTTTTTCCCCTATTTATTTCTTGTAAAAAAAAGTAGTGCCGGAATGGCGTTCCAGTGCTTACCTGCTCCCCTCTCTCCATCAAGAAGTATATTTAAACCTCTCAGGTGAAACCACAGCAGTTAAGATCCGCTGCAAAATACTTTATTTGGTACTGAACCTCTGTCTACATTTCCAGTGGTGTAGCGAGGGTAAGTGGCACCCGGATCATAATAGTATTTTTTAGTGACTCGCCTTCTGTAAACGGCCCATGGTATTTTTTTGCCCCATTGCATTTGACTTTAAAAATGACATAAACTCATTAACATATTGTCACCATGGCCAGTAGCATAGCATGGGAAAATTTTTGGCACACGGAAAATATTTTTATTTATCCCAGTCATCAACAGTGGCTTGTAAAGCATAAATTTTCCCAGGAGTGTGGTATAATTTTTACCTGCAATCTTCTGATTCGAAGTCAGAAGATTGCAGGTTCGAGTTCTGTCGCAGACGAGAGGGAGAAAATGTCTATTTGTCCTGTGTCCATTCAACCGGTTCAGTCGCCGTAATGGCATCAGGCATGGGGACACGGGGCAGTGTAATGTCATATTTAGCTTTAAAAATGGCATAAAACACAGTAGGTTTTGACTCCATGCCACCCCATAAAACTGGCCCCGGGACAGCTATACGCCCTTAGCCCTTGCCCCTCCAGTCACTACGCTATTGTGCATTTCTCTAAGAATTAACTATGCTTCAAGTGGCCAGTTACAAGAACTTCTTTTGATCAGTCATGTTGGCCTTATGCAGACACAGGTGGACTTTAGCGAATTGGATCTCGTGCCAGAATACTATCCATTCTCCTCTCTGTTCAATGGTATGACATGTTCTCTGACCACCATTACCAGAGTTGAAAATTGAGTTTAAAAATTTAATTTAAAAAAACTTTCTCTTGTAAGAAGGATTGTAATTTTCAAAAAATTTGAAATCATGGACCATTTTTAGATCTATCTTAGTCCATCTGTGAATGACTTTACCCAAAAGCAGAACAAACTAGAAAGATGCAATTTGCTGCTTGATCATAATACCAAAATTATAGATTTCTCTCAAATCTTAAGTGAAATCTGTCTGCCTGTCCATGCGTGTAAATACGATACCCCAAAAATGCAATGAACTAGCTGAATAAAACTTGGTATATAGTTTTCTAACTAAACATGTGAATATGCATCAAAATTTGGACCAGTTCTGTCAACCAGTTGACTGTATGTCTATCTGTTTGTGGATATTGAGATGCCGTAACTAACAAACATATCAAGCTAGATAAATGAAACTTGGTATAGGGTCTTGTTACCAAAATTCTAGATGTTTTTCGTAGTTCAGACCCAATCAAAGAAAAGAATGATGCCAGAAATGCATACTCATTTTTCTTCACTGTACTGTGAAGCACATAACGCACCATATTGTGTTTGTATATGAGAAACTCGAATGTAGAACATTCCAATTATTTTATTCTTAACCCATTAATGCTTAGTGTACCGTTTTAGGGACACTTTTAATTATGCATCATAAACTCGCAGGAATTATTTTTTCACCATAAATTTTACAAAAAAGTATTTTTAAATATTCTTTTATGTTCAGTTAATTGTAGAATATATTAAGCATTTGATTGATAATATAGCCTTTTTATTTTCAAGGCAGACTGGAAAGTTTTTTACAATTTGAAGAAGAAAGAGATAAGTTTGTTCATTTATTTATCTATTAATTTACTTGCATTTAGGAAATATATCAATCAATTGTAAGAATGTATTTTCTTTTGGAATTTCACATAATTTTAGATTTTGTAGGTTTTTTGCATTAATAGGACTTTGTCTAAATAGAGACGCTATGCTTAGGAAGGCAATAAAACATAAATTTTTCAGACAGGATTTTTTTTATTATTATTTTTCCAATTGATTTTGAAACATGTTCTATTAGTATACAAAATATTATTGAAAAAATGTGAATTGGGCATTAATGGCTTAACTTTAAATTCATAATAACTTTTTTAAAAAAAAGTTTACCAAAGCTGTTTCTATTTGGGCACAGCAAAAGCCAGTCAGCAGAGAATTAAAAGGATACACTTTCTTTTATCACTGGTGTTTGTTATTTTCTTGTGCACGACTCACAAGTGATGTTATTCTCAAAAGGTGTTTGCTTCGTTTTCTGGATGCAGATGCACGAGAAGGAGTGTATGGTGTGCGACCTGAAGTTCTGCTTCCACGGAGACCTGCTGTGCCACCTGACGACATCTGGCCACCTCTGTGTCCTCCCCGACCCATCTCTCTGGGACCAGTCCATGTGAGTCACCCACTTTCAACAACTTTTATAAATAGGGACACCTTCTCCTTTTGATTGTCGGGTGGAAATTGTTTTAAGGTCGCTTTGCATTAATTATGACAATATAAGAAATGAATTTTTTTAAAAATAAAATGCTGTTAAGTGCTTGAGAAAATCAAGTTCACTCTCTCTCTGATGAAAATAAAAAGAAACAGTTATGCCACATTAAAAGTTATTCATTTCCTTAAAGTACATTATTGCTTTAATAGTATGGTATTTTAGGCACTGTATCGCTTCCTCTTCTCCGTTTTTTACCTCACAAATGTTATATATTATACATATCCTAAGTTTTTATGCTTTTTTTTATCTAACATTTGATGACTTTATTGTCCTTTTATTGTTTTTTTTTTGCTTTGACTTGTTCCAGTTTATGAAGATTAATAGCGGTGATGAACTGCTTTCTGAGCTATTCCTGTAGATTAAGATAATAACCCCATTTATTTAAATGGCCCAATCTAGACAACCTTTGGACAACAACAAAAAACAAATTCCTGTAACCTTAATTTAAAATTATTTTTAAACGCTTTTACCAAGTTCAAAATATTTCATGTTTGTATGTAAGGTTGGAATTTTACGATCGATTTTTCACCCACTTCTTAATGCACTAGAGTTCTGAAATTATGTATATTTATTGGGTCTTAGTGACAATGCAATATTTTAATAATTTTAGATCTCTCAGTTATTTTTAAAAAAAAAAAGTCGCAAAATTACGTTTGCACCGGTAGGTTTCAGGGGTGCCATCTATAGTATTTTTGAAAACTATTGGTAAAAGCGTTTTTTTTTTTTTTTTTCAAGTTTTTTACACATCTCTTGTTATTATAAAGTGATTATAGTAAATTGTAGTAAAAGAAATTTCCTATCTGATTATATAATAACATAGTTTCCTACTTAATTTAGAACAGTGTAAGGGCTTTTTGTCTTTTGTTAAAATAATTAATTGTTAATACCTAAATCTAAAAACTTGCCCTCTAATTGTAACCACGTTGTGCTTTCTCTTAAAAATGGTTATGATACCAATTCAATCTAGATGCTGGTCAAAATTTGGCTTCTCTCCCCCTACATACTTCAGCCTCAGATCTGATACTTAAAAAGTAAAATGAAAGGTCATTGTCTACATCAAAATGTCTTGCTGATCATACTAAACTTACAACTGCTAACAAAAAAAAAATGAAAAATGTATAAACACAGCAATTCCCAGAACACCAACCCTTCTAAAGAAGCCAAACTAAGCTTTAAAAAATTTTGAGAAACCAAAAATGCATGCAACTCTGTGAAATGATGCAGTGAGACTTAACTTAATATTTATTATTTTTCTAAATATATTTTTGGCTGCACTAATGAAATTGTTCAAAAATACGCGCTTGCATGTGTATATGTGCATCATATTATTATCCTGAGTTATTTGAAATTATGCCAAATTTTTACTCAAGGCTGTTTTTCGGGTTTTTATATAGTGTCACAATCACCTGATGTGTTACTGTAATAACTATTTTGAGCTGCTGTAAATCGTATTGAGGTTTCCTGAATTTATCATGTATTCAGTTATTTGTTGAAATTATTTAATGGATTACTTTTTTCATAAATTAGTTATTATATACATCAATGTGTGTGAAAAACCTTTATACCTGAAAGTTAAAAGCACGCTGTTATGAAAAAATTTCTCTTTGAATTTTCAAAGTCCGTACTTGTAATAAATCGAGATTGTTACGAGCTTGAAAAGCGTTTTCATATGACAATCGTCTTTCTCTTTTACATAATTACCAGCCAAAAGATGAACCATTTCGTACTTTTCCTACACAAAAAGTTCACGTAAAATATAAATACAGATTAAAATGTTGGATGATATGGCAACGTGTCAAATGGTGCAACCGTCGATACTACTTTCGGTGGCTGCTGTATAATGCACAGACACATGTTAGATGTCCTGCGTAGTCACGTTTGTCATAAGATAGAAGCCTCCTACACACAAAAATGTACATACAGTGGAATCTCCCTATAACGAAATCGCTTGGTTCCAGTTGAAAAATTCGCTCTAGAGAAAATTTCGTTATACGGAGATTAGAGATTTGTGCAATTATTTAAGTAAGTGTAACGAACCTTTTAGTATGTGCTATAAGTTCAAAAATATTTAATTATGACTTTCAATTAAAAATGAAGTAATATTTATTATAAATTTGTTAACATTATACTAATTTTTATTGTATAAACAAAATGCGCAAAAGTGAAGACAATTCACCAATTTAGAGAATAATATGTACTAGTACGGATAAACATAAGATGCGTATTGTCACATCCATTTGCTGTTTCCATCCCCACTCAACCCCGATTCTTGGAATCTTGACCCGTAGAAATGTTGCTCCCTCTGTAGAAACCCAGGCCCCCACAACTGCATTACCCTTCACATAGCATTCTATTGTTATGTGTTATCGCTGGAATGAACAATGCGAGTGGTTCCAGAAACAAGCACGTGTGATCGATTTGTTTGCCCAGAAATTAGCAACTTTCTCCAAAAATGACAAAAATCGAAAAGATAAAGGTCTGAAAAAATTCGTTATAGGGAGTCAACCACTTCGTTGTATGGAGAATATTTTGAATTACATTCATTAACATTCCGATTAAAAATTTCGTTATAGGGAGAAATTCGCTGTAGGGAGACTTCGTTTGGAGAAAGCAACTAACGGAAACGACTTTGAAATTTTCATCACTTGTTTCGGTGCAGACAGTATTCCGAAGAGAGTATGGAACTTGTAAGCAGTGACGGCTCGTCTGTAAGAGCTGCAGCCCCCCCCCCCCCTGAAATTATTTTAAAAGATTGTATTTTCGTTTTTATTCTGATTGGCTTACTTTTCCACTTTGAGAATTCAGTAATCAACAAAAATGGCAAAAAAGTGTAAAAGGAAGACAGATAATCAATCAAGAACTAAGAGAGATGCAGACCAGAGTTGCAGAAAATTTTGCCCCTCCTCAGGATATGAAATTAACGCACTGAGCAACGCGAAGCGGTAGAAAAGCAACCCTCTCTCCGCTTGAAATTGCATTCATTTGAGCTGCACTCCGGAGCAGCTCACGATTGGCGCGACTTCCTCATTTGACTTTTTATCGCTTTTTCTCAGTAGCTCAGTCGTTAAGTGGGTTTTTTTAAATCCAATTCCGAAGGAGTTGTAATTTTTTGCTTCTTTATGTTTTTTCGGGTGTTGATTACTAATCTGAGGTTTGCCACCAATAATTTTTGTTGGAATTTTAGTTGTAGCCAGAAAACATGAAAAAAAAAAATTCCCATAGGTTTCTTTTTGTTTATATCTCAAAAACTATCAATTTTTAGTATATCATCATTACATACCAAAATAATCAGCACAAATTTTCCTACAAGTTAGGTCTATACAACTTTTGCAGCACTTCTTGTTTCTAAGCTGATGAGCCATCACTGCTTGTAAGGCCATCAGGTCCCTGTGCATTTTTTTCGCATGTTTAGAGTCCATCTCCGAGCACTGGTCGTAACCCCGTTGAAAGGGGAGGTATCACATGGGCCGCTCGTAATGGGGGCTACTTTGCGTTGGTCACATTGTCAGTATTTTTATCACGGCGGCCGGTCTTTCAGCATGTCGGGGATACTTGGGCAGGGTAGGACTTCTCTTTCTGATTACCCTATTAGGAACACCAATTGTGTGGGTGAAAGATAGAGCCCTGGAAGACCTCTGTTTCATAGGATATACTGGATAGAGTTGGAGACTGTTCCTCGAGCAGTCACGGAAATCAACGTATCGCACTAATCGTGATCTAGCTGTCCCACAACCAACTGTTTGGAAGATCTTACAAGGCCTGTCTGAAACATACTGCATACAGTTACTACAATAAATGGAGTCCCGTGACATGCTTCAATGCCTTAGTAGAGAACTCGACTATATTGATGCGTGTCGTGTAATAAAAGGACCATATATAGAACATTAGTAATTGTTCGGAGCAAAAGAATTTAAATGTGTTCCTTTTTCATTAGTTATTTTTTATTTTCACTGTCGAGTGGCATCAGAGTTTGCCCAACTGGGCAGGCGGGGGGCACGACCTCCTGTACTAGGGGACGAATGTAATCAAATTTTCGCCACGTCTTTATTAATTTCTCTCCACACAAAATTTTTTCCCGATGGGGGCACAGCATCTCCGACAGGCTACCCTGATCCCCCATTGGCACCACCCCTATTCGCAGTAGTCATTGTTTTTAAAGTGTAGTGAGTTTAAACCTGATGATTGAAGTTTATGACAATGAATTTTTCAGATATGTTAAAGTGCAGTGTGTTTAAACCTGATGATTATTTTGTGATTACCCTGTACTTAAATGATTAAAGTTTATGACAATGAGTTTTTCAGATATTTTTCATGCATGTCGTTTCAGGTATTATTTTCCGACTTTCGAGAACGACAGCTTACTGTATGCTCTGGAGGACGAAAACTCGGACTGCGAAGAAGGTTCTGTCTACCCCGAAGACATTCCGCTGTGATCAGCTTTGTTAATGTGTAAATGTAAATAAAAATCGTTTGTTCTTGTTTTATTTTGGAGTGTTCTTTTTCGTTCAGGGCTTATAACCCGAGTTGTTACATTTTTCTTAAGACGGAAATTTGTAGTTGATTTTTTTATTCACTTCCTGGTGTACTAGAGTTTTGAAATGTTATACACTTGTGTTTTGTCGATGGCAATACACTATTTAAATGCTTTCAGAACTTAATTATAAGTGTACCGGTAAATATAATTTAATTTTTAGTCTGTGTCAGTGGCGTCACCTGGTTGTGGATTTGGGAGAAAATTAGGTACTTACGTATTAACGCTACCGCAGCTACAGATTTGGCGGTTATTAAGTGCCGCCAATTTGGCGGTTTTTGTACTTACGTATTAACGCCAATTTGGCGGTTTTTGTATACAAGATTGCTCTTTATTGGCGCATTACCGCCAATCTGTAGCTGCGGTGGAGTTAATACGTAAGTACCGAAAATTATTACAAGTTTCCGTAATAATTATTGTATATTAATAATAATATAAAAATAATAATTTTAAATGCACGCTTTTATGAGTATACCAAAAGGTAGAAAAATCGGAACAATAAAAAAAGTAAGCCAAAAGGAGAAGAAAATTGTTAAACGTTCATTAAAATTAAAATGTATTATGAATGTAATTAATATTCCAATTTACTTAAAAGTTTTTTTTTATCAATGCAACACGCTTTTACGATTTTTGTTTTCACCTCCAGAATTTTAATAAAAAAATATTTTCCGCTTTTTAGTTCACCCATATAAGCGTGCTTTTTAACCGCTTAACTTAACAGCCGAGAATACTCGTATATCGAATTATCGAAATTTTAGTCTTATAAACTAAAATTGAATCATTAATTAGCTTTATAATTTGACACAAAAAATATGTAGGATCTATAAACATCTTAAGTATCCTATGCCTTCTTAGATGAATGAAAGCGACAGCCCCTTTCCAAAACAGGAGGGGTCATCTTATTAGATAGCAAAGAAAACTATTCAGTTAAGTGGTTAAAAGCTCTTTTATTATTGTTCCCTTTCATTTGGAATGCTTCCTCTCTGTTGCCAGTGAAAAATCAAGCTGACGATAAACTGTGGCGGTTTTTCGCACAGGCGCTAGAGGCGCTCGCCTCGTACCTCAAGATCCTGAGAAAGCCTCAAGATCTGTTTCACGTCTATCCCCGATTAGCGCAAGAGAATGTACAATATTGCTGCAATATCATCGCGATATCCTGCTGCATTCAGAATATCGAACAACATCGACAGTGCTCAGCCGGTGGCGAATTTACGACGTTGAGTAGGGGCTTGGCCTCGACAATTTCCCCCAGTGGCCTCATGTTGTTAGTAATAAATGAGGGAGTTCTTTGAAAGTGCTTAGAGGGGGGGGGGTCTTTGGAAGCGCTTTCACTCGGGGAGAGAGATTCGCGGAGAACGGCAAACAACACTCGAACACTTCCTATTTAGAACTGCGGAACCCTTTTTGCTCACAGAAAAACCGACAGGATTTAGTTCCCGCGGCGATCTAAAACCCCGTCTACACCTGCGAGCATTTGCTCACTAAAGCGTCTATCACACGCAGAGCTATCGTGACCGGTCGGACAAGATGACGGAAATCGCGAGCTGAATTCAACCTGCTTGAAAAAGCACACGATGCTGACAAAAAAAATCGTCAGCAGCGGAAATTCAAACCAATCGGGTGTGACTTTGACGGTGACGTAGTTCGCCTTCCCTGATACCGAAATCCTGTCTGACCGGTTGTCTCAACGTGTCACGTGCTACAAACTTTTCTGCCGAGTGGCATTGTGCTCACGCTCAAGATAACAGCGCACGATAGCTCTCCGTGTGATAGCAGCTTAACTGTTCAGTTCGCGTTTTGCTCGCAAGTGTATGCGCGGCTTAACGTGATTCATCTCTATCCATACAGTTTACAGGAAGCAGAAAAATCTCGAATCTGATGGATGAAATTATTGGAGGAACGCTATATGCAGAGTCAATCAATAGGATGGCACTGCAGTTAAGAAAAGCACTTTTTATTGTTGGACACGGACAAACAAAACGATCGTTACTACAAGCGCGTATAAATATGCTTCCTCCATCGTACTCAACCAAACAGGTGTATCAGCCATGAGCATTAGAATTGCCCTTAAAAATCATCTTTCGAAATTTTAATGGGGCACCCTCTCATCTTGTTTTATGGCCTAAAATAAAACTTCCGTAAAAACTCCAGATTTTAAAACTGTATTTTAGTGGGTCGCTACCGAGCTTAAAAGTTTTGAAATCTCATGAGATTTTCCAAACTTTGAATAATTTTCACATCATACTGCTAAACACGTATAGAATAATCAATATCTAGTAAATGTAGGAGAGTACATTCCCCTTTGCTCTCATCTCCACTGCAAGTTTACTCACAGCGAGCTTTCATTTTGAGACATGAGTTTTTCGTGCCCGCTGCTACAGAAATAATTGCAGCAGTTCATTTCTACTCGGCTATTGTACTGAGGGTACTTGTCTGAGTGTTTTTTTTTTGTTGCCATGTTTGACTGTTAACTTATAGTGGGCCTAATCAAAAGTTATTTAACTATTATTATATTGATATCAAAGTGACATTAATATTTTAGTTTACAACACTTTTTATTAATGACAATTTAACAAGGAAATCTACAAATATTTGGCTTGTTGGCGAAATGTCTACGTCTACATCATTGTGCCAAAAAAGTACCATCTAAACAAGAAATTTTGATACACGGAGGCGACCCAGACAACTGCCCTTGGCGCCAAAGCGGGAGTGTGAAGTAAAAAAATGTTTTAATAGACTTGAGAAATGAAATCATACATTTAAAAAATTTGTTGAATACCGATTAAAAAGTATTTTATTTACTCGTTTCTTTGTTTCTTCACCATAAATAATTGGTATATGCATTAGTATATACTCGGATACTAACAACAAAAACCTGCCAAATCTTAGGGGTGGATGTTTCCGCCAACGGAATAGCGCCAACGATCAAGCTTGGCGACGATAGGGACCACGCTCTAGGATTGGTATCAAAACTGCAATGAAACGGAACTTCGTAACGCAGAAACAAAAATAAATAATAACTAATGACCATATCGATTTACTTCATGAAGTTAAATTCGAATTACTACTCACTTGTAAAGTCGAAGGTGCTAAATGTGATCTTAAAAGGCACAAAAACATAAATAGCAATATCACGAATACTACTATCAAAATAGCCAGTGTCCACCAGAGTACCTCTTGCCCAACTTTCTCGTCGATTCTCCGCGCTTTGACATTGATGCAGTTTCCTGCGCCGTCGCAACGGAAATTTTCGGAACCATTGCAGGGGCTTCCGGCCAGCGCTACAAAAATGTTGACCCACGGGTTTTTGAGACCAATCGTGTGTGCCGGTCGGCATTGGTTGCTTTTCTCGCAGCACACGAAGCAGGACAGGTGCCTCTCCTCGCAGGTGCAGGCTTTCAGACCGTTGTCCAGGCAGACGGAGCTGTTGCAGGTGCCTCGAAGACACGTCTTGGAAGTGCTCTGGCAGGGATACCCGTCTGGAGCTTGCTGAGGAACGGGACACGAAGACGAGTTTACCTCACAATAGCTGACGAGACACGTTGCGTCGCTGTGGTAGCACACCGTGTCGTTGCTGGTGCCCACGGAGCAGTCGTCGGAACAGCAAGGGCTCTCTTTGGGGCTGCACTGAGCCCCTGCCGACCTTCGAAAAGTGCACGGCTTCTCCGGTGTCTTCGCATCCGCGGGTGTACAACAGCGGTCCAGGGTCTTGCAGATTCCCTCCCATCCACAATCGCATTCCTCGTCACCCTCTCGAATCCCATTGCCGCAGGTTCCAGCGTAAACCTTCAAACATTCACCCCGTTCCTGCAGGGTGCGGTGGATCTCCTGTCGGCTGCAGGGAGAGAAGACGTTGCTGAAGTCTTTAAGCTCCCTCGTGGTCTTCGGATGCATCAGATAGTAACCTTTGTCACCACCAGGAGAACATAACAGATTGTCCATGGGATCGTGGTCGCTGCCGAAGGAATGTCCTATCTCGTGAGTGACGGCCAGAAGAGTGGTGATAAGAGGCAAAGTCTGACCGCGGTTGTTACGGATAGTTACAACAGCCGTGTTGAGACTGCTCGGAACATAGGCACTTCTGCCGCTCTGGAGTTTCAGAACTTTTTGACAAATTCCACCTGGCGAGCCTCTGATACCGGAAGTCGGCTTGTAGGCTCGACCGATGGCCTGTGAGGAGTAGCGCCTGTAACACAGGCAGACAGAGAGGCAGTGATTTTGAATCCTCCTGGTGAACCGCTTTAAGAAGTCTATCAAGTCAGCAGCGTACGCCATCGGGTAATTGGCCTCATTGGCGCTCTTGTAGACGAAAACCTTTTTCACGACAATTCTTATGTTATCCTTGAAGCCGTCGCCGTCGAAATCGGTTTTTCTGAAAACTGAGTCGGCATACTTTCCATGCAAATACAAGAAAGCGCTTAGCGTATCTATATCCTTGTTGAAGTACTGATAGAGTGTGTGATCGGCGACCATTTCGATTCGACATGCGTAATCTGCGCCGGGTTGGGCACTCCTATCAATTCCTTTTGGAAAATAATAGCGACCGAAATAATTTCCTGAGGCGGGAAATAATAAGTTTCGAACTAAATATGGGTTCGAATTTCGCTGCTTCTGAGAGTCGTTAAATCCATGCTTGCGCCACAGGTCTTCTACAAGGCCTTCGACGTCTTCACTCCTGTAAATGATAGCTCTTCTAGAATAATTGGAATTCGAAAAAAAGAATTCTGCTGATTCCATGAAGTATACGACGCCGTCTTCTGCAAATGTTCCGCATAACACTTCACTGCACAAATATCCAGCGACGACCGAGTCAGTTGAATCATTTCCAGTCCCTTCGAAGAACGTGAAATTGACACGAACGGATTTGGACGGCCCGTGGGCTTCAAGCGATTCGACTTCTAAGTCTTGGAATTCTAAATCTTCATGAAGAAGTAAGCAGAAGCTTCTGTTGAAAGCCCGAAACTGAATCTCTAATTCAGCAGGCGGGTTTCGGTCTGCTTCCGAAGGTATAACGAGTGGAGTGATTAATTCATAATTTTTGACTTCATGATCGTACATGCTTTCAGCATGTGCCGAACTACCCATCATTACAACAAAAAGAAACAGCCAGCCTGAAGGCATGGATAAACTAGATAAAATATCGACAATGTGCATTGAAAACATTTATACCTGAAATTAAATTATTTGCAGTTGGTTTGCAAAATAAAGCTGAATGTTGCCATTAAAAAAATTCAAAATGTGTAAAGAAAATTAATAAAACTTGCTGTGATTTATTCTGATGTAGCATTTCCGCAGACGATACAGTTTTTGAGCTGTAAACCAAGTTTGTGAAACACTTGGGTCTCAATAAATACCTTAGCTGCCAGTTTAGTATCTTTTAAAATTACTTTTTCGTATACGAAGTAAACAGAGAGAAAGTATTGTAATCGTTAAGAAAAATTGGGCCTCGAGATATTTTCCGTTTTAAAATAATACTATAATTATGCTTTATATTTTTAACTGTGGTTAGATAATGAAGATAACAAGTTACGGAACATTACCAACAAATTTCTACACCGCCCCAATTTTAGAAGAATTTGAAATCCACCAACCTTGAAACCGAAAGTTTGCCACCACGGTATTAAATTTACAAAAACAACTATTTTTCTTCCTAACGTATTGGATGCTGCTACAACTCAAATTTTCCAAACAACTCTACTCTTCTTCGACTAGAAATGCGACCCCGCGGGCATAAAAACTAATCCCACTATAGGCGCCTATGGGAATGTCTTTTACCACACCAAGTTACCACAATTGTGCCCGCTAGGGTTTCCTATGATTGGCGCGAAACTGAGTTTTTTCTTCAGCATGTTTTGAAAACCTTCCATCTTTATTTACAATTAACAACTAATAACAAATTATTTTCAACTTTAACAGTGGCAACCAGAATAGCCTCCTACTTTACACACACACAAAAAAAACCCTACATTGTAGAAATGTTTACATCCTTATAAACAGATTGCATCTCTCTGTCGTCGTCGAAATAGAAAAACTTTACAAAGCATTTCTCTCCAAAGAAGCGAAATATCGCCAAATATTGGCATCGAAAACACTCCCCATAGGCGTTTATAGTGGGATTGGTTTTTATACGGCCCGCGGTAATCTGGAGGCAGAGTTGCGGGTTCTGACCAGTGGCGTAGCTAAAAGGGGTGAGCGATCCGCCAAAAGAAGAGCTGCGCATTATTTCAATCATTGGTGTACACTGTACATAGAAAAATAACTGATGTAATTAATTCCCATTTATCGCCTTTTGTCCGTCAGTTGCCAATATTAGGACTGTGCCGATTTTCGATGCATCGGAAAATATCGATGTTACGCAATCATCGCCTTTCCGATGTTTATATTGTCGTTTTTTCCGAAGCATCGGAAATTCCGATTTACCCGCGATGTGTACGATGTTTCCCGATGCATCGTAGACATCGATGTCCGATCGCGCATCGATGACCGCAAACGCGAGGCATTTCCCCGATCATCAGTGATTACCGTGGCGTATCTTTCCCCATGTTTTCTTCCATCGTGACTCATCAAGCAGAGACATACGTTGCGAAGTGCGGATCGTTGTGCTGACACGATGAATCCCGATGTGACCGCGAATGAAAACGATGAAAATAACTCATCTCGAGAATTGAGGAAGCGAAGTGTTTTGCCTGTTGTAGAATCTCTCAGTCATCGAAATGTGCATTACTTCGTGTGGCCTCGTGCTTTCCTCTAATCGTGTAAATTCTCTGATGTTGTTTTAAGTACAAGGGTATAATTATCAATCCGGCCGTTCATCGTTTGTTTGGTTGAAGAGAAGATCGTATTAATTGTTTTTAATATACGATTTATACATATATTGCTGATAACTAGATAAATTTATAGTATTTTTTGACACTTTATTTGTTAGATAACCAAGGATTGAGTTTATTATAAGCATATAAATGCCTTTATCAACCACTCGAAAGTGTAAGAATGCAAAATTAGGCAATAGTAAATGCGAAACATCGATGTATCGAAATATCACAATGTTAGAGTGGCGATACATCGCGATGCTAAAACTTTAACATC
>BGPR01027125.1:0-20990 GCA_013235015.1 Araneus ventricosus
TTTGCTCTCAATCTTTTTGAGTTCTTAATGCTAAGCTTTTTGCGTTTGGGGTTTTTGCTATTAATCTTTTTTTTGTGTTTTTAATGTTAAACTTTTTGTGTTTTTGTTCTTTGCGTTTTATGTTTTTGCTCTTAATATCTTTTTGTGCTTTGTGTTTTTGCTCTTTGGGTTTTTGTGTTTTTGCTCTTTATACTTTTTTTGAGCTGTTGTTGTAAACGATGATTTTTAAATTTTTCTACTCACCCCTTGGGGTTCTTTGTAAATTCTTTTTTAATGTATTTCATTTCTTTTGTTTTATGTTTCCCCTCCGGCCTGTGGAAGGCCTTGCACCCTCTTGGGTAGGCTGGGCCGGGGCGGGTTGTAAATAAAGTAAATAAAAATATGTTGTGAGGATGCGAGTCTTATGCTGAAAACAACGCCTAGATCTGAAACTGTATCTGAGCAAAATAAAGCATGTCTATTGACATGATAAAAGTAAATCAAAGGTTGAAATTTTCGAGTGTAACTAAGGATGGTACAATTCTCAATATTCAGTGCGCAACTGAAACAAATTATCAAAACCATTTTGCGAAAGGCAAACATCTATAATCTCATTATTCCACTATATTTGTATATTTATTTATTTCATTCATTTTCTTTTTATCGATTTTTTTATTGTCGTGTGGCATGATATTCTTTGACTTATATAATCTTCTTATTCCTTAAAGTTTCTTTAAAAAATTTGCATATTCCATTTGCTCCAAGTATTCATGCGGTATACTTCTATTTTTAATTTCTTATTATTCTTAACTTAAGCGTTCCTCATATTACTGGAGTTTATTGGATAAGAGAGACCCATTTAATACGACACTTAGTTGTTTCAACATAATTTTCAATTTTATTTTGAAATCAGTTCGTTGAAATCTCGGAACTTTTTATCCATGTATTTTATATATGGTAGAATCCTGCTAATCCAGACCCCCCCCCCTTATCCGGGTATCCGGTTAATCCGAACGGAAATTTAATTTTTAAAAAAGCAAAATATACTAATTTTAGTGAGTGGTCAGTACGGAAATAATAAGCACATCCTGTTGCTAAGCTGTAGGAAAACTTTTATTTATTTATGAAAAAAATGACCGGAGGCTGTCTTTTACAAACAGCCGCTGATGTTAAAGGCGTAGGACTACTTTCCTCGCATGTCTCTTTTGTTTCTCGAAGTTTCTCTGTTTCTCTTTGTCACTCGCGATTCTATTTGTTTCGTATTCTCTTTTGCTCATGAGTATTTTTGCCCAACTTTGCGACTCCGCAGTCGCTTACCTACAATTCCGATTTTCATTTTTTTTGTAACTTCTGTTGTTAATTAATATCTTATTTTAGATATAACTAGCAGAACGTGCACGGCGTTGCCCGTGGAATCAGGACTTCAAAAACATGAAAAAAAAAATCGCCCACAATGACACGAAAAAGTTTTGAAACAAAATCAAAACAAAAGATACACATTGATTTTCCCGCGATAATGACATGTAGAAAAGCAGTACAAAGTACGTTATTCCAAAACAATAATAAAAAAAAATTGCAACGTGAAAATCTTTAATATACAGCAATGGTGTATCTAAGTTATGCTGATGCAATACAGTCTCAAACCACAGTACCGTGACGTTTCAAGGTCACGACAGTACCCCCTTCGTCACCCCCCTGGAGCTTGCGTGAAAAGCTATGGCACATTTTACGCAGATGGTAAAGAAACTCTTTTAGCTCATCACGAAAAAAATTCTCTCATAATTCAGCGAATTACGTTAGAAGTTCAAAGCCAACTTATCACCCATGTCAGAATCTTCCAGCACTGCTTAATTTACGACTAAACCCTTGCGTCCAACGAAATGATTTCAAATTATTCCTAGCAAAACATGCTAAAAATTGAGGAGAGAATAATTCCAACAGATGGCGCTAGCCGTAGCCAGGGAGAAACTCACCGTTCCGGAGAAAGAACTTCATTCGAAAAGAATTTTTTTAACCCTTTAAGAAAAAAAATTATTAAAAACGAACGGACAAAGATATTTTAACCGTTCTTGTTTTAAATGAGAGATAAATACCTCTGTTGTTACCATAAAAAAACTGAAAATCATAGGTTTATTAGAACGTTGGATGCGAGGGAAAAAACATTGACAGTTAAAAATATAAGGAGAAAGTGACAATTTTTAAAAAAATTCTCAAAATTCAGTAAATTACGTTAGAAATTTAAAACTAACTTCATTAGAACGGAAATCGCATGCTCTTTCCGATGGTGTATATATTTTTATCATAAACTTATTCGTAACTATTCTATTGAGAAATTAGTGCGAAAAATCAACCAAAACAACACAAAACATTAAATAAAAAAAATTCTAGATTAAAATTTAAAATTTCGGCTTCGAGGTGCATTCAGTCACCATTACGACTACCTGTGTGCCAAATTTCATGGCTGTAAGTGCGATAGATTCGTCTGGACATCGCAGACAAACACACACACACACACACACACGCACGCACACAGTAATTGCCTTTTATAAGTATAGAAGGGTATGTTTTTAACATTTGTAGTTACCGAGATGTAGGGGATCTCCTATACAACATCTTTTGCGGCTTTTTGGAGTGTGAATCAAATTCCTTCCTGAGACCCCAATGGGATGGAACGTAGTCTTACGTTAAAACTTTGATTTTTATACTTTTACCCGTCTAAAACTTGAATTATGTGCATTTTAAAGCAAATTCTTTTTAATCCGGACTTTCGGTGATCCGTACAGGGCCCGGTCTCATCTAGTCCGGATTACCAGGACTCTACTTTAGTTATTATTTTTTGATACCTTTTTTCAAAGCTTTTTAAAATCAATTAAAAAAACTTTTTCTATTTTTAGAGGATATCGATCCAGACGAAGGTGGAAATCAAGATGAAGACGGACGGTTAGGTAAATAGCAAGGGCGTTTCCTTCACGCCTTACTTTGTATTATCGACCATTTTTAAAATTTTATTCACTACTTGTCTTTTCTTTCCGGAGCCAACTATTCGCCATTTAATTTTCCTATCCTATTGGAGATGGGGGTTACAACACGAAGGTTAATCAATAAGTAGGTTACAAAAGCCAATGAAAAAAGCAAAACAAGATATTTACTTTAAAGGCATGTTTATTTCTCTATAGAGCTTAAAAGCAATCAACTAGAAAAAGAGGAATAAATAAATTTAAAAAAAATTTAACTAAAACTTTAGACAGAAACAACAAAATTTAGACAGTGTTTAAGTAGGGCGCAATTGCAGAAAAACAATGGAGATCAAAATCATTCAAAGAAAGCAAAAAACTAAGATAAATGCTCTGAGAGAATCGAATTAGACAAACAGGGAATCCATTCTAGTCCACTTTATCAAGGGACTATATTCGAAATGGATTCAAAATAGTTGGGAATTTTTTTTTTGTAAGAAGCTTGCATTTCGCCAAATATAGCTTCTCTTAACCAGAAATTTCCCAACAAAAGACAGAGGAGATCAGTACCATCTTATAAGCGTTATTTTAAAAGAAAAAGGAAAACCAAACACAAACATAAAAACGCTAATAGGATTTATTTAAAAATTTTACTAGCCATCGGGCTGAATAACAGTCTTCATAAAAATAAACTTACCCCACGCCTAGAAGAGAGATAAAATATCCTCAAGTTATCACAAACCAACGCGATCTTCCCGCCTAAATAAGTAATCTCGTTTTTAAAAGAAAAACTAGACCCATGGCGCCATCTGTATTTTGAAAAGAAAAGCAAAACGGAAGGAGAAAAAACAGGAAGGGTAGGGAATCAAATCATTTAGACAAATTAATAATATATGTAATAATCTCACTTAATTTTATTTCAAATTCTAATATTATATATTTTAAAGTCTTAATATATTCCAAAATCACTTTTCTTTAACTCCAGTTTCGTTCCATTTCCCGCTCTGGAGGTATATTAAATCTCTCGTTTTGGCATATTTATTGCTAAAAGAATATTCTAATTGCTTCCACGCGCCAACATAAATCGCGAATTCTTTTCCAGACTTTTCCCTAAAATACTTACGTAATATAGTAAAAATAGTTAATATTCCCTTCACTTTGATCACATGTCTATCTGTTAAATCCCTACCTGAGAAAAAGCAGGGATCTTCTGTTCACTTTTGGCATGAAACTCAAAGCGTGATGTACGTACATTTCGTCACTCTCCCATAATAAAATGGAAATTTAGAATTTAACTCGGCCTGTTTTTATTTAACGACTACAATTACGAATACATTATTGTAATGTCTTGGCCTAGGTGTGACCAAATAAATTCAAGCTTAGGTTGGCCTAAGTACTTTTATTAATACAGCAATAATTAATAGACACTTCTCGCAGAGAAGTCTTGATTAAATATGATTATTTACAAAGTAATCAATAACATCATAGTTCTAGAACGTCAAAGTTCCATGGCAATTAGTCCCTAAAGAATTATATTCACAGGATGGTTAGCTTCCACCTATCAATGTGATTCCGAACCCCAAGACTACCAGGAGTGCTCGCAAGTTCATGAGCCGAGAGTTCGGGGATGCCGATTCCTCGGGGTTGCCTATCAAAGTCCGAATTCAGTCGGGACTTTCAATCCGCTGATCACACAGCTCTCTTCGGTCCTCCGGAGCCTGAAACCTAGTTCGAGACTCCTAATCCGTTCTCTCCGCCGTCCTTCCCTCCAACATTCAGTTTTTATTCACACGTTCAGGGGGTGGAGCTCCGCATACCCTTTCCTACATTGGATAATGGTACTCTCATTGACCAACAGCTCACCTTCCTAGTCGTCAACCCCTATTATGGGAAGGTTCTTGAGTTTTCGCCACCACCGGCCTATTCAGGGATGACACCAAAGGGTACGGCTATTGTTCTCGCTGACCGTGATGGATTCCTCTGCATTGTGGCGGCCCTCTGTGTGAAGTCCTTTCTCTTGCGCCCGTCTCGTTAGCGATGTCCAGGTGCAACTGACCTGTATATATATATATATATAAACGGCATTTACATTTATACACTTAATCCCATCTCTTTGAGTTTACTATTACTTGACTGGAGAAACAATTATCACTGTTAACAGGAAGCGTTTCTTTGCGAATATCCTTTGGCCGGAAGTCCTTTCGCCCACAGGAAACACACAACTCTTCACTGCTTATTTTGCGTACGCTCCTAGTTAACAGTCGCCATTTTCAAATGCAACTGCGCATGCGTACAAAAACTGTTATCCATAAATTCCAAATAAACATTATGCAGTTGGATTGGGCAGTCACCTACTGGCATATCTGGAAACAATTTACTAATAATTCATGAACTCTCCTAATGATTTGACACCAACCTATTGACTTACCCGCTTTAAATGAATTGAATAGACTCACTCAGGGTAGGAAAGATTAACGCAGTTTATTATGCTTAACCTGATGTCAGGGTGTGGAGTATGAAGATAGTGATGTCCTATTATTCAAGTATGCACTGCAAGAAGTCTGATCAATTAAATTCGATTGTATAAATCAAAATTTATATGAATGCTTTATTTATTTAAAACATTAGTTTCTTAACGCATTGCCAGGTTTCCTAAATTGCGGTTATTAATCCCAAAATAAGGTCTTAAAAATTCTGAATTTTCGTTTTCTTACATCGTTTCTGATATAAACAAAATTTTTTTAAAAAGAACGAGAAGCTACCATGGCCTAAATTCTAAATTTCATTTTGTTAAACCGTTCCTGATTCGCTAAATAATTTATTTAATTTAACGTTAATTATCGTTAGTTATAATTTCGTTATATATTTAATTCTTATATGGTTGAGTGTTGGATATTTCTTTTTCAGTCTGGGAAAATTTAAGACGCGTAACTCTGCAGAACATAAAAGATGACAACAACCCGTTTTTGACTCGAACAATCCAGAAACAAAACAAGGCAGCTGCTTCTCGTCATCAGTGCATTAAATTGGAATCTGAAAAAATTCGAAAACGAAAAAAGAAGCATCCTTTCTTAAGAGACCGTAGCTATTTGACGAATACTTTGACAATTAAATTGCAATAGATCGCGGGGTCGATAAACAAGGCCACTTTTGGATTAAAGAACTCTCTATCTGTAGAGGAAAACTTAAAAACTTGTTTATATAAAAATATTATTATTTTGTTCTACCATCTTCTCATTGACTTGTATTTGTTCTTATAAGAAAATGAAGCAGATAAAGAGGAAGAGAATGGAAGTCAGGAGAACATGTCGTCCCCGTCTTGGTGGGAGCTGAAGAAGTAAGACTTTCTGCGTCTTCAAATCTTTCTCATTTTTTCCAAACTGAATTTTGATGGCTAGATTTCCTCTGACGTTGCTTTTCTCTTCTGTTAGGCAGGAGTTCGACCGGCAGAACCGACGCATTCGTCGCGGATGCCGGAAGCTGGTCAAGTCCCAGGCTTTCTACTGGCTGGTCATCGTGCTCGTCTTCCTCAATACAATGACTCTGGCTTCTGAACATCACCATCAGCCAGAGTGGCTCGATAAATTTCAAGGTAAGATAAATAGAACGAAGGCAGAATTTCACTGATTTTGAGGCATTTATTAACACTAGGTTTACAGCGATGACTTATATACCTATCTGAGGGGTCTTCATCCTTAGAGTATATTCTATGAAATCATCGTAAACCAGGGGGACGGGGGTGCATGTGGTGTATGTTGTTCTTGACTCAAGAATTATTCTACGAACAACGTGGGACGTAAACGCATAAAATGGACGTACGACGGCATTTAAGATACAACTGGAAGATTACAATTGGACGGTGACACATATCGACTTATTAATTATCGAAGCATCAAAAATTAGCGTCCGTGACATCGAGTTAGATTTTTTAAGGGGACATACGATTGTTAAACCTCGAAAATTTTCGATTTTATGAAAAAAACTATATATTTTTCCTTTGTCTTTTTCAGAACAATTTAAAACAACCCGCGTTAAAAAAATCCCATAATGATGAAAGTTATAAAGGAAAATGTATCAGCTGTTCAACGTAAACATTGAATATGGCCATATCTTTAAAGCGCTCTATCTCAAAATGTTTGTTTTTTTATATTGCACTCACGATATCTCAAGAACTATCGAATATTTTTACATGAGATTTGTACTGAATATGTATTTTACTATGTTCTACAAAGTGAACCACAGTTTTGTACATATTTTCACAAAGTTTGTTTTTTGGGGGGGTTAGAAGTGTTGAAATTAAAATATTTTTATTTTAAATTTGTATATAAAATAGAAATTAAATTTAAATGTTAATAAACTGAGGTTCAGTTTCTTAAAGAGACTGTTTGGATTACCTAGATATCCAAAATATTGTGTTTAGACCAATATTTTATCCTTATTCATGCGCGCAAGGTGACTCTCATTTTTTCTCTGAAAATTATACCCATATTTGTTACTCTCTCAATTAAATAAATATCAATATTAAGATTTGAAAATGTATGTACAATGACAGAAAGAACAGATATTTTTCTAGGAATAGAAGTTAGTTTTTGAAATCTTTTGTTTCAGAGATATAATGTATCCAATTTGACAGTTTTTTCCCCATTCTTCGGAGGTTTAAAGGGCGTATGTCCTCTTAAGTCCTTTTATACTGACATATTTAATAATGACGGAACAAATTTGTGCTCTTTCATGATGAATTACGTGCTCTAACGCAACAAGGTATGTGTTTGTACAGGGCGAAATACAAGTCTTATCTGCCCGAAATCCTCTCTACGCAATAGGGCCACCTATAGTAACCCATTAGAGCACAACATTATCTCTACGAACACGAGTCAATTGACGTAGGAAATCCTTTTTGTATATATTTTATCCGGTACATTCTTTATATAGTGCTGTTGAATCCAAAATATTGAAAGAAACTATCCAGATAGCATGTATACTTGCAGCAAGTTTGATTTTTCTTGATATTAGCTTGGCATGACAAACTTGATGCGGCAACTTTGCAGTAAACTTCCTGCAAAGTAACAAAGCATAATCGACCAACCCACTTGCAAAACAAGTTTGCTGTGAAGATGATGGTCTCTTACAGATAATCTTTGTCTCTGTTTTAAAAAAACATCCGGTTTTTAATAGCATCTCCTAGACCGTCCTTCTTTTTATTAATTCAATAAATCAATGATAATTTGTAAAAAAACTAACTTTTTTTAAAAAAATAATTTCGAAATTTTCTCCATCTTTACTAAATATAGAACTCGAACTTTAAAGTATTCTACTAGCAAAACGTAGTTATTAGCAAAAATCGCTCTCTCTTCGACTTCAAATCATATTCTCAACTCAAAATTTGAAATATTAAAGAAATCAAGAAAACAGTTTAAAATAAATCGTAGATGCACGATCTATTAGCGCAATCTATCTTCTCCTCTCATAGTCTAGCTGGCTGAGTGGTTAAGACGACTGGTTTAGGAAACGGGATATCGGGGGTTCGAATCCGAGGTTGTCTTCGTACTCTGTTATTGCTATAGTTTGCAATAAGTTTGACGCGGCAAGCCTGTGACAAGTTTGACGCGTGGTGACTAACTCGTTTGCGTTAACTTGTTTCAAACTTGCACTCTTGCCGTGTCAAACTTGCTGTAAGCTTGCAGGTTTGCAGAGCAAGATTGCTGCAACTTTGCTGCAAACTAAAATTGTTATCTGGGTTTAAAGAGGCCACCGAAATGGCGCAGCTTTCACTGTATATTTTCGCGCCATTTGGCCAACCATGTCGACACCAAACTTGGTCTCGTTGTGATATGTGACTTCTGAGATCCATTTGTAACTGTTTTCCCATCTTGCAGAGTTTTAATTTGGTGTTAAGTATCAATACCTTTATTTTTGGCACACTTTTATGAAAGGTGAGTGTGCAGTTCTCCGATTTATAATGTTCTGAGGAATATAATTTTATTCGTGAGATTGACTCGTAACTGTAGAGTAAGGTGTGCCACATGGAAAACTTCGAGATTGGAATACATGGACAATATTGAATCTGAAAAAAATATTCGTCTCGTCAAAGGCATAAAGGTCAAAATAAGTGGTAAAATTAAAATATAAACGCTGTCTGCATATTTCTTCTTGAAAATTTGAAATGCGTCAAAATGACGCACCCCTTAAAGTTAGCATTGATATAATAATATATTTAGGAAGACATTCTTTCTGCAAATCGCTCGTAAAAAAATCGCGTGTATGTACTTGGTACTTTTGCAGCTTTGGATCATAGTATTTTACAGATGAAGTTTTGCGTATAAATAATTTGGCTCATAAGTATTTGCAAACGTTGCATCTAAATAATGGCTTAAAAAATTACACAGAGTTGAATTCTTTGTATATCAACAAAAAAACCAGCGGGAGTATTCTCCCCTAAACTTTCTCGTATACTTCCTCAAAAAAGTGCCGTTTCCCCTTCCTCCGCGTGGCTAAAAAAATTCGAACCTATTGTTACCCAGAATCCAATGACTATCAGAAGGTTTTTCAGTATAGTGATTGAAAAATATCTAGGTAAAGAAACAAATTCAAAGAGATGCGTAACGATTTTCCTCTCTTACCTTCTCAAGGACAAGCTGACGTAATTCGCTACTCCGTAATGAAATTCCGTTCCTTTCGCGTTCACAGAAGATTGCTCCATTACGCATGCGCGTGGAGATAACGGATTGGTTTCAATAGTAAATTATACAGACCGACAGACAGTCAACCCTTTGACGGATTTGGCCCAAAATTTTATACGGACCTACATTCATGACGATAAAACCGTGTACCAAATTTTATCCATCTAGCTATTCAAGTTTTTGAGTTATAGCGTTCGCATGACCACGGACATACAAACAGACAGACTTCCCGTTGACGGATTTTGTCCAAAATTTGATAGAAACCTAAAAATAATGTTTAAAGATCGCATACCAAATTTCACCCCCGTAGTTCTAATAGTTTTCGAGTTATCGTTTCACAGACAGACAGACACACACACACATACAGACAGACATAATTCCAAGATTGTGCTTTTCGGACTCCGGGAGGTCTGAAACGTGGAGATTCGTCAAAATCTCGAGTTGGAATGTTTTGACGATTACAATACTTTCTCTTTGTATACGAGAAAGTAATTAATCCATGGAATGAGTCAAATATTCAAATCGTTCAAGTAATTCGTCTGATTACTACTAATACGCTACGAAGTAATCGATTTTCTTTTAGACATTTGTCGTGATGTAGAAGGTGTACGCATCGAACTCTATTGATATTTTAAAAAAACTTATTTAACTGAATATTTTTCGACTCCAAAGAGTGATTTTGTAATTATAACCCACTGTTTTTTATTACTTTTAGCCTGGACACTCTGTATTTCTTGCATAGAAATGTTGATTTATGAGTGAGTCGTGTTTTTTTTGCAGAGTCTTGCAACATCGTGTTCGTGGCTCTCTTCACGTGCGAGATGTTCCTCAAGCTGTACAGTTTGGGCTTGCAGGGGTATTTTGTGAGTCTTTTTAACCGCTTCGACTGCTTCGTGGTGATCAGCTCCATCTTGGAGATGGCCCTCCTCTACACGGATGTCATGCCTCCCCTCGGTGTCTCTGTGCTGCGTTGCGTTCGGCTGCTCAGAATTTTCAAGGTCACAAAGTGAGTGCCAGCGTGCTTGCTTCTGGTCTACGGATGTCTCCTTCCTGCACAAAATCTCAAGAGCATAATTTTTAAGATTATCACAAAATGCAGGGAAAACATGGATTGAAAAAAGTATTACAACTATAAAAATTAACAGAACTTCGTAAAAACTTAAACATTTCAATTTTTTATACGAATAGTTTGATGTCCTATCCTCTGTTCCTATATATATGTGTAATAATCCCACTTAATTTTATTTCAAATTCTAATGTTATATATTTTAAAGTCTTAATGTATTCCAAAATCACTTTTCTAAAACTCCAGTTTCGTTCTGGAGGTATATTAAATCTCTCGTTTTGGCATATTTATTGCTAAAAGAATATTTTAATCGCTTTCACGTGCCCACCGAAAATCATGACGCGTCGCTTTGGCGCTAGACTTTTTCCCTAAAACTCTTACGTAATTTATTAAAAATACCCAATATTCCCTTCACTTTGATCACGTGTTATATTTTTATTCCCTTATCCGAGAGAATCGGGGATTTTTCTGTAAACTTTTACTGAAAAACTTCAACTGAGATGTTGATATTCCCGTCACTCTCCAAAATATTTTTATAATAAAGGAAAATTAGAATTCAACTCGGCCTGTTTAATCATTTCACGCTGCAACAACGAAAACGTTATATACATATGTAACAAATAAGAAACAATCGCAACAGAATTGTAAAAGCAACATAAACATTCATAATTCACAAAATGTAAAGAAAAAAATCCCTCGGAAAGAAAATGCCGAGAGTTCTTATAGGGAGAAAATAAACAAAAGGGGAAGTTAATATAAAATAATATAAAACACAAGCGCATTCAAGAAGATTTGTGGAAAATATCAAAGTCATGGAAAATCAATCAATGTCAAATTTGAATGGATGAACAAAGACTGTAGTTTATCGGTAAAAGCGTATAGATGCTCATGAGGGGTAAATAAGTGAAATCTATACGAACCGTTAAGAAATTAGAGAAATCTTAATGCTTTATGCGAACAGTGTCGGGGGTGAAGGCAGTGTTTTTAGCTTTATGCTAACACTGTTCGCTGAAAGCATTATGATTTCTCTAATTTCTTAGCGGTTCGTATAGATTTCACTTATTTACCCCTGACGAGCTTCTATACGCTTTTACCGATAAACTACAATCTTTGTTCATCCATTTAAATTTGACATTGATTGATTTTCATGACTGATACATACATACATACATACATATATATATATCAATATCATGAAAGTCAAAGAAAGGCGTTTGTGTTATATTTTTCTATATTATTTTATGTTCCCCTTTTATATATATATTCCACTTTCGGCTTTTTCTTACCGCAGATTTTTTTCTTGACATTTTGTTTTATGAATGTTTATTTTGTATATGTTGCTATTACAATTCTGCTATGTTTGTTTCGTATTTGTTATATATATATATATATATATATATATATATATACTTATACTTGATTCTTACAATTTTTTTTATAATCATTCGTATATATATTTTTTAAATTTCTTATTGAAATATTATTTTGTATTCTGTATTAATTTAATATCAGAATTGAAATTTAATTAAGTTAGTTTTGGTTGTTAGTCATAGTTTAGATTTTTTGTTTTATTTTGTCAGATTTTTTCTTGGTTTCTCTAAACGTTGAAATACACGTATTTTGTTTTTGTTTTATGACAGTATTGTGACAAGATCGTCTTGTGGGTGTATGTGAATGCAGTCCAACGAGCAGGATTAAAAACATAAAGCTCTTTATTTTACAAATATTCTAAGATAAGAAACGTAGCACAAATATTAAAACAGCACTTGTAAAAATTCACAATAGAGATTACCAATAAATCTCAACACAGCGCTCAAAGGCTTCTTGTTAGCTCACCAGCTTGCTCGCTGATCAAAATCCAACTAACTCTTCTTGGCTTGAGAGCTTGCTTTTATATTTTTTCAACAGGAAGTGACTTCATTACGTAGGAAGTGACGTAAACTCCAAAAAGTTCATGAAGCCAGTAGAAATAGGTTGAAAGTTCGAGGTCCTTCTAGAAAATTGATTTTGTCGCCAAAGTCGCCAAGTCACCATAATGCAGCCAAGTCGCCAGAATGGTCGCCTAGTTTGTCGCCAAGATTAGGTTCTCAGGGAAACGACTTTATAGCTTTGTAACAGTATGTTTCTTATGACGTTATGTTTTGTGAGTCTTCCCTGCCGGTTCTCATGCGCCATTTTGGGTAGGTAGAGGAAGCCGGTGAAGGATAAATAAATAAAAGAATATCCTCTGGTTCCGTCTTCTTTTCTTTAAGAAGCACGCATCTACACGGTAGTGCGATTCTCCCATTAGATCACGCCATTGTCTTTTTTCGTAAAAGCGTTGGTACTACGGGTTTGGAGTTTTTTCAACGTAGCTGATAATAATAAGGCATGCACAATGCTTTAATAGAGCCCCAAAGGGAAAAAATCACAAACCGTAAGATCCGGAGACCTTGGAGGTCTCCTAAAAATTGTTGTTAGCACCACATCGGCTGATCAACGTCTCTTGATACAATAGACCTCTTCTTTCCTATTATTGCTTAATGCGAAAATGAGTTAATGCTGCATCTTGTGGCTCACTGGTAATAAAAATTTGACTCTTCCTTCTTTTACAGATTAGCGTCGAATAATGTAAATAAAATCTTTGAAGTTATATCGTTTCAAACCCAGCTGATAATTTTGTAATTAATAATTCTGTATTTTTCGCTTAAATGAATTATTATGGGAAGGCCTTAAACCTTACTGGAAAGCTTACAGTAGACTCCAAATATAAGGGTAATTTCTGAACTCTCCCCCATTTTGCATAAAATATTGTAGATATCTCCGCATTGTTGTGCGACGTCCTGAATACCTTACAATATCGTGAAGATGTCGTAACAATATTGTAGAGATCTGGCCGCACAGGTCCGAAAAACTGTTGCAGTATATAAAATCTCGTCTATTTTGTTCTTAATTTTATATTCATCTGAAAAAGTACAAACCGATAACAAAATAAATGTAAGCAAAATGCAAATATTGCTATAACCTTTAATTTTTTCAATGAAATCTTGGTTATCCAGACTAATTAGAATTTGCTCTTATTCGAATTATTGCCTTCCGCATATTTGAACTCCCTTCACATCTTGATGATGACTCAATTTATCTATTGTCTACATAAAGATTAATGAATAGGGTCAGGTGTGCTTAGGTCATGTGTTAAAATGGAAGTTATTTAAAGTATTACAGGTATAATTTTTATCTGTGATTTCATGCGTGAACTGTTTGTTTTTACTTTCGATATGTAATTAGTTGATGACGTACCATCCGGCGCTGCTTCTTTTTATATTTTATTTTACATCACACCACACACTTTTTACAGTATTTACAGTGCACGGAATGCCTTTTATCTTTTTAATACTTAATTTGTGGGTCTCAACTGAGAGTTCCTTCACCCACGTCATTTATAAATGACAGCTAACTCATTTCTGCCAAATACACGAGCGTCACTTACCGGTTGGGCGCATGCGCAACATCCACTTTGCAAGTGTCACGCATGCGCTAACACTGATAACCTTTTGCAGCGCAAGGCATTAAATTTTTTGAAATATGGTGAAAAGACTTCATGAATGGGTTTAGTTTATTGTCTAGATATAGAATCAATAAAAAATTTAAAGAAAAAAACTTACTTCATTCTGAGGCAGGGTCGTCCCCCTTTGGGCTCACCCCCCTCATATGAGAAACCCCTTAGATACACTCAACAAATATTGTTGAATCTTACAGAAAATCATAAATTAAAACTTCAAGAATATAGGAGGAAAATTTGCTGAAATTGTAAAGGTCCAGAACTGAGAAAATGTCTTATCTCTGAGTTAAGGAAATTTCCCAAACTTGATCTCTAATAATTCCTATTCCATAACGAAATTTCATAAGGCTGTTACATACATTCTAAAAAGAGTACTATTAGCCCTATCCTAAACCTATTATTTACCATTTATATTTGAATTTAAAGAGCTTATCATACGGACAAAAATACAGTCAACGCATTCATCAACTCTACTGTATCTCCAACTCTGATCCCAATTTCAACCAAACTAGGGTTGGGTAAGGAGTTGCAGCAGTTTTTATTTTCCGACCGTCAGAAATATAACTCTATCCTTATATTTGGCGAAAATCTTATTCGTGGTTGTTTGTTGTTGTCGCTTATTTTGATTCTATACACGTTATTAACCTTCCAGCGGGCGCGCCTGCACAAATTTTACGACATATCGTGCATCGTATTACATAAATATATCGTGCTGTTTCACAAAAATAAATACAACTTTTATTTACGTTATCTTTATTTATTAGCTTAATAGTAAACAAAGATTTTATAAATAAAAATTGCACTTAAATTTAGAAAAGAACGATACAAATATGTAATACGATGCACAATGCGAGTATCTTCTAAAAACGCGCACCCGCTGGAAGGTCAATGAAGAGGATGGACAGGAATATGAGGCAATGCATGTCAGCTGGGGAACGACCACTTCATGGGAGCCGCCATCTTTGAGTATTGAGTATGTATGAATATTGACGTTGTGTGTTATGACAAAAGCAGTCAACAATTCATCTGATTGGTTCAGATGCAAGGTTGGGTCAACTCTGTCGCAAGGAATCGACAGGGTTGAGTGTATATTTCTCAACCCCAACTTCCACATCAGACTGGAGATTAAACTCAATTCTCAAGTTTTGAGTAGAGGGTTGGGTTGGCAAATTTTTGCTCGTGCGATATGGCTTTTATGGTTGAGAAGCGAGTGAAATTATGTGTGCCGTCAGTTGGCAAACTTTTATCTTCCTAACATGAGTGCAACCCCGTTGCAGGTACTGGACATCGCTGTGTAATCTTGTCGCTTCACTCATCAACTCCGTTCGCTCCATCGCCAGTTTGTTGCTGTTGTTGTTCTTGTTCATCATGATATTCGCCTTGTTGGGGATGCAGGTGTTCGGAGGGAGGTTCAACTACAAGAACCTGGAGGAGAAACCGAGGCACAACTTCGACAGTTTTGTACAAGCCCTGCTCACTGTCTTTCAGGTAAGGACGAGTATACTTTATATTGTAACAAAATCGTCTTGCGGGTGTGCGTGAATGCAATCCAATAAGCAGGATTTAAAAAATAAAGCTCTTTATTTTACAAATGTTCTAGGGAAAGAAACGTAGCGCAAGTATTAAAACGGCGCTCGTAAAAATTCACAGTAGAGATTGCCAATAAATCTCAACACAGCGCTCAAAGGTCTCTTATCAGTTCTAAATCCAACTGACTCTTCTTGGCTCGAGAGCTTGCTTTTATACTTTTTCAACAGGAAGTGACTTCATTACGTAGGAAGTGACGTAATCTCCAGAAAGTTCATGAAGTCAGTAGAAATAGGTTGAAAGTTCAAGGTCCTTCTGGAAAATTCCTTCTGTCGCCAACTTCGCCACTAAGTCGCCAAAATGGTCGCCAAGATTAGCATCTTAGGGAAACGACTTTATAGCTTTGTAACAATATTCTCGTTTTCTTTATTTTGATAATGAATTGTACAAGAAAGGAATTTTGTTACTGGTCTAGTTAAATCTTTTTTCGTTGAAGGATATCAATAAAATTCTTCCAGGTATTCTTCCAGTAGAAATAGGTGGAAAGTTTGAGGTCCTTCTAGAAAATTCCCTTTGTCGCCAAAATGGTCGCCAAATTTTTTGCCAAATTTATCGCCAAGGTCGCCAAAATGGTCGCCAAATTTATCGTCAAGTCGCCAAGTTTGTCGCCAAGTCTAGCATCTCAGGGAAACGACTTTATAGCTTTGTAACAATATATAGGTTTCTTGTTACAAGTGCTTCCCCGGCCGAAGGGACAATACCAATAACAGCACATGAAGTGAAAATTATATACTAATGAAAATAAACCGTAGCCGGGGAGAAACAAACACCGTAATACGTTCCTAATTTTAATTATCAGTGACAATTCCACCCACAAAATGCTGGTGCGGTGTGGAAATTTGGAGAGGAGGGCGTCGGCTCGGGTGTCTTCCTCGTGGTCTGACCGCGATTCAGAATGACTAGGTCCATCTCAAGATAGCTCCCGTGTTGCTTTAACGGGACGCTAATATAACTAAACTAAACTTATTGAATTAGGTGGTGGCTCAGCTGCTCTCGTTACAGACCAGTTTGGGCTCGCGGCCAAGGGGGGAGGCTGTTCTATTACTCCCTCCCACCCAAAGCCGTCCTTTACTCTCTTATCCTTTTTCTTCCTTTTTCCTCGTCACTGTTTTCGGTTTTGCTTTCGCATTGCGCCGTCGGAAACTCTTCTGTTTTTATCATACATTCGTTTTCTTTGGGCAGAAGTCGCTCATTGAACCAGCGGGAGTGTTCTCCCCTAAACTTTCTCGTATACTCCCCCCGAAAGGTGCCGTTTCTCCTTCCCCCGCGTGGATGAAAAAATTCGAACCTACTCTAATCCAGAATCCAATGACTATCAGAAGGTTTTTTATTGCAGATTAAAGTGATTGTAAAATATTTACGTAAAGAATCAAATTCAAAAAGATGCGAGCGATTAAATGCGAACCGATTTTCCACTCTTACCTTCTCAAGGGCAAAGTGGCGTAATCCTTCCGCATCCACAGGCGTTGCTACCAGAGATTGCTACCAGTACGCATGCGCATGGAGTTAGTTTCAAAAGTGAACGAGCATGCGATTATACAGACCGAAAGACAGTCAGCCCGTTGACGGATTTGGCCCAAACTTTGATACGGACCTACATTCATGACGATAAAACTGTGTACCAAATTTTATCCATCTAGCTATTCAAGTTTTTGAGTTATAGTGTTCGCATGACCGCGGACATATAGACTTCCCGTGGACGGATTTTGTCCAAAATTTGATAGAAACCTACAAATTATGTTTAAAGACCACATACCAAATTTCATCCACGCAGCTCTCATAGTTTTTGAGTTATCGTGTTCACAGACAGACGTAATTCCAAAATTGTGTTTATCGGACTCGGGGAGGTCTAAACCGTGGAGATTCGTCAAACTCTCGAGTTCGAATTTTTAGACGATTGCAATACTTTCTCTTTGTATACTTCGTAGACGAGAAAGTAAAAAGGCACGGCGATAATTTTCTATAATACAATTCATATTATTACAATTAAAATTTATGGAGTATTTAGAGTTAAATCTGGTTTTTAAAATTGTATTCTCTTGAAAAACACTCTTTGCAGCACTGCTAGTTTCTGAGCTGCCACTGAATATTACTTAGATAAAACGAAGATAAATCCTGAGAACAAAAATTATTCCTTCGTACGATGAATTTGTTTGTACTTGCTCTAGAAGTTTGCTTTTATTTTTATAATAACTTTAAATAAAAATACAGTATTCAAGATTTGAGCTGACAATAATGAAATACATAAGTTTTAAAGTTTGCTCATTAGAAAAATCTATAGTTTTACATTTAACCCTCCGTCGGTCGCAACCAGACTAACAGGCACAGCTTGGACGTTTTTGTCCCCTCTCTATTTCCAGGAACAGTAGAAGTCTGTCCCTCCTAATAGTCTCCTTTCTTTGCCTGATGTTTGGACGCCTCTATTCAACTGACTTGAACACTACGTGGAGTACAGATATCGCCATATTGGCCCCACAAGCGCATTGCGCCCAAATTCGTCGCACCTATGATTGCTCATAATATCCATTTTTTTTACTTTCTCGCCTACGAAGTATACAAAGAGCAAATACTGTAATCGTCAAAAAATTCGAACTCGAGATTTTGACGAATCTCCACGTTTTAGACCTCCCCGAGTCCGAAAAACCAAATTTTGGAATCATGTCTGTCTGTCTGTGAACACGATAACACGAAAACTATCAGAGCTACGGAGATGAAATTTGGTATGTGGTCTTTAAACATAATTTGTAGGTTTCTATCAAATTTTGGACAAAATCCTTCCATGGGAAGCTTGTCTGTCCGATTCATGTAAACACTATAACTCAAAAACTTGAATAGCTAGATGGATAAACTTTGGTACATAGTTTTATCATCATGAATGTAGGTCCGTTTCAAATTTTGGGCCAAATCCGTCGAAGGGTTGATGGTTTATCGGACTGTATAATCGCATACTTGTAAAGATTTTTTGTCCTAAACCCTTTGGCTTAGATAAATAAAAATTGGTATGAAGGTTGCTAACATTAATTATAGATCTGTGCCCAAATTTCGTTCCAATCGGTTAAAAAAAGGCGTTCAAATTGCATATTCAATATTTTTAATCCTATTCTCCGTGCGCATGCTTACTGGTAGCAATCTCTGTGCGCGCGGAAGGATTACGTCACTTCGTCCTTGAGCCTGCAAGAGTGGAAGCAGTGTTTGTTTTAATCGGCACGCATCTCTTTGAATATGATTCTTCACCTCAATATTTTACAATCACTATAATATACAATGAGAAACCTTCTGATGGTCATTGGATTCTGGGTTACAGCAGGTTCGAATTTTTTATCCACGCGGGGGGAGGGGAAACGGCACCTATTTGGAGAAGTATACGACAAAGTTTAGGGGAGACCACTCCCGCTGGTTATCACTGATGTTTATTTTACTCACTTCGTGACTCTATTACGCGAAATGTATTGTTGCACAAAATAGTTGCCCCCGAAATTTGCTTCGGTCAAAGGAAAGAAACAATGCACTAGCGTGTTTGGTAAAAAAGCTGGGAAGATTTTGACTTCCTACGTTCCGAAAGCAAAGAAGTACGCCGCCCACGCGTCTTCACTTCATGATACTTTTTACTTTCTCGTCTACGAAGTATACAAAGAGAAAGTATTGTAATCGTCAAAAAATTCGAACTCGAGATTTTGACGAATCTCCACGTTTTAGACCTCCCCGAGTCCGAAAAACACAATTTTGAAATTATGTCTGTGTCTGTGAACACGATAACTCGAAAACTATTAGAGCTACAGGGATGAAATTTGGTATGTGGTCTTTAAACATAATTTGTAGGTTTCTATCAAATGTTGGACAAAATCCGTCCACGGGAAGTCTGTCTGTCTGTATGTTCGAGGTCATGCGAACGTTATAACTCAAAAACTTGAAAAGCCAGATGGATAAAATTTTATACACAGTTTTATCGTCATGAATGTAGGTCCGTATAAAATTTTGGGCCAAATCCGTCAAAGGGTTGACTGTCTGTCGGTCCGTATAATTTACCGGATTCTCTTCAAAAGTATCTCCACACGCATGCGTACTGGTTACCTTTGTTCCCGTAATACGGTCATCGTGGCTCACCGCCAAATTCTTCTCGAATAAAAGTGAATTAATTATGGAGTGTTTTCTTTTAATTTTTCTTTCACGCCGAAACATTTTCAAGAGTTGCATATTTGATTGCGGTTTTAGTTTGTATATTTCGTAATGCATTTTTTTCTGAGTGGATTTTGCAATATTTTTACTCTGACAGAACGAGAGTAGTTGTTAAAAGTAAAGTTATAAAGTAACAAACCAAAATTAGTGTCAATTGATTCATCAGTTCTGTTTTTCATGCTTTTTTAATCTCTTAAGCACTCTGCCAATGTGCATGATATTTTCAACTACAACTATCGGTAGTAAATTTGTAACAATCAGATCGGAGATATTGCTGGCAAGCTAAAAGGCTGCTTAGATGTGTGCAAATCTTTTAGTCACATTAGATTATTGAAATTTGGTATGTAGTCTTCTAATTTATCCACGCGGTGGGAGGGGAAACATCACCTTTTTGGGGAAGTATACGAGAAAGTTTAGGGGAGAACACTCCCGCTGGTTTGAAACGATATCCCCAGTTTATTCTTTGAGGCCTTCCCACGAAGGTCAGTGATTAATTTTAGAATGCTAAAACTAAAATCAATGGGCATGAGCAACATTAATTACGAGATTGTTTACCTGTGCTTGCCAAGCGCATTGCGGTCGAGGAGAAGAATAAGCACTTTTGAGACTATGCCACCAATATTTTTATTATTATTATTGTCATTTGGTATCAGTCTAATACTCGGTTAACTGTTCGCAAGTTTTCGACGGTTTTGGGAATTGTTTTCTTTTAAATTGTTATTTTGTCCATTGTAAAGTTTTTGTTAGATCTCTTGTGTGGGTTTTGTAATGCTTATTGTCGCTCTATTTTTGTTTGTAACTGTTTGGTTTTAAATGCTATTGATTTTAATTTGGTTATCTTAATTTTTTGTATGTGTTTTATGTTTTTAATGTTTAGCTTCTTGCTCTTTGAGTTTTTGCTCTTGATCTTTTTGTGTTTTTAATGTTTTAGCTTCTTGAGTTTTTGCTCTTGATCTTTTTTGTTTTTAATGTTAAGCTTTTTGTGTTTTTGCTCTCAATCTTTTTGA
>BGPR01027126.1:3700-20990 GCA_013235015.1 Araneus ventricosus
TTTTATTTAACATCATTACAACTGTTTTTTCTTAATTTCCCTCTTTTAAAAAATAATAAAAACGTTTCAATAACACTTTCTGGCTTGGCAGGCTCGAAAATACTACTAATTTCCTACTTTTGCAGTCATTCCACTTGTAGCTTTGACGTGGTCAAAGACATTTTTTGGCTAGTTATTTCATTGTAATTTTTTATCAAACTATCGAAAGTATTGTATCGTTTATTTATGATTCTTATTGTCAGGTGAGAAAAGTCTGTAAAGTTAAAGAGTTTTGGTTTGCTTTAGCCTTGAGGCTGGACATTCATCACGACGATACAAAGTTTTTATGACCTCAGCCCCCCCCCCAGACCCGAATCCTAGATTCGCCACTGATGTTAAGGCAGTAAAAGAAAGTTTATGTGCCTTCTTATAGTTAAAATTGTTTACTTTTTGCAATTTCAGTCTAGCAGTTAATAAACGTTGTACGCCATTTAAGAAATATTATAAGAAAGTATCGACTAAAATAAGTTGCAAGCAATACAATAAATGATAAATATAATAATCTAAGAAATAAACTATCTGAGAAGACCACAAAATTGAAAGCCGTGTTTACCGATAGAAGTTACAGTCCATGCATTTATGCTGTGGGACAACAACTTAATGAAAAGAGATATAACAATAATATGTTGGAAATCAATTAATAGTCAGAAATACAGATTTTTACCTAAATGTATAATGATTAAATTATTGAAAAGTAAGGAGATAACATGGTCAATTTATATGTTTTTTCACAAAAGGTATCTTCGTGGCTAATTTCTGTGATAAGGCCAATATGAACATTGGACTTT
Organism: Araneus ventricosus; assembly: GCA_013235015.1. Classification (NCBI taxonomy): domain Eukaryota; kingdom Metazoa; phylum Arthropoda; class Arachnida; order Araneae; family Araneidae; genus Araneus; species Araneus ventricosus. The sequence goes on from BGPR01027126.1 coordinate 4,528, forward strand.
TCAGACTAGAATGAGATGCAAACTTGAAAATATGAAAATTTTCTTTTTGAAGGTTTTATATTGATCGCCTTGTAAAATTAAAATGTAATTTTTTGCTTGAATTGTACGTGCAATTCATTTAATGAAAGGGAAAAAAAGAAACCTGGCCGGAAGTAGACTTCTCATCAGCATCCAAGCATTTAACCCATTCGGTCTTTTTGAAATTATTTCTGTCTTTTATCTTAGTGATTTCTTATGAAAATATTAAAGCATTTGTTTAATTTTTATTTTGGCAGTGAATTTACTCTATATTGTCTGTCTTTCCAATAATTTATTTTATTCGCTCCTTTTCACTCATTCGTGTTAATTTTAAGTGTTTCCTTTCATTAATATCCATTTAAAGTGTAATTTCTTTTCTACCTATTTTGAAATCAGTTAATGCCTTGCTCAAATCCCTTCTCAACTAGATTGTTATCATTCCTAAATGTCAAAATGACTCGCTTAGTTAGTTTCTGTTCGATTACGAAGAAGATTATTTGGTTTGCAGTCATATTGCATTGAATAACCACTTTTTTCCAACCACGAATTTTTTTGCTGCCTCGATGGAATCAGCACATTGAGACACGGAAATTGAGAAACGTCTTTTCTTTCATGTATTACAGAAAGGCTTTTCATTTAACTACTCAACGTTAGATTTTTCAATTTGGTTGCATTTAACTGCCTCGAATTTTCGTAAGATAAGTAAATTCAGATCTGTAATTACAGAAGTGCTTCAAAATAGAGACATCTGAATTAATAAATTAAGAAGCTTTAAAAGTTTTTTTATTGAGATCTGACTGTAAATTGTTAAATTGTTGTAGTAAAAATTGTTAAATATTTATGATTGACTTTTAGACGTCATATAGACATTCTAATCTCCATCCAAATTTTTCGAGGATGAGGAAGAGTCATCCTCTCAGAAGTTTTTAAATCCTTCACCAAATCCACTTCTAGAGTTCTAGGAAACTCAGATTCACAGTTTCCACGATTTTAGTTATGTGTTGAAAATGGTTCTAAAGATTCAACTGCCATGATGAATTAGTTCGAAACTGTTATGAGCTTATTATGGTAGAGAGTAATTCTAAATAATTTTGTTTTAACAACGAGAAAGATGTGACAAATATCAAAACAGTATGATTCACTTTTAGGAAATAATTTCTTTTAATTTGTTAGTTCAAGTCTTTATCGACTAACAGCATGAAAACATTCATGACAATTCGCTCGTATAGCATCAGCGAATCACATTTGAATTTACTGAACTGTAAATACATTTCTGTTTATGATAATTGGAACGTAACCAAGTATTTTGTTGCATTAACTTAGAACAGAGGTTCCCAACTGTGGTACGCGTACCTCTGGGGGTACACGAAGGACCATTTGGGGGTACGCGAAATCAAAGCTGTTAATGGGGGAAACAAGAAAACATAAGGGATTAAAAAAGTTAAAGAATTTTGTTCCTCCAAGTGAATACTTGTTATTTAATAACAACATCACTTTAATAGTTAATTATTACGGAGTGTATATAATTTTTAGCTATCCTTATAAATTAAAATGAAATAATTAAAATACTGGTTTCATTTGCTTTGGCGTTGAATTAATACTGTTGTAAAAATGGAATAAAGTGTAAAATCAAAAAATAATTTCTCCAAATGTGTTTAATTCGAGTCACTTCACTTCTAAGCTAACTTAAGCTAACCTTAAATTAAAAGGAAAATAAATTAAAAGTAACAAAAAGTAAACAATAGTAATAATGAAAACAATAAACGTTTCTGCGCGCAAACGCAGCAGCAAAAAGTAAATGCTTCAACAGAAATTTTTTAAAAATGACATAGCAAAAACTATAGAATAAAAAAACCAAAGATTCTCTAACACTTAAAACACTTTACAAAAGTTAGAAATTATTCAAAATGGAAAGGAACTAAAATGGCGCACTCATCAGAAATCCCACGCTATTATTCGTTCAAAAAGGACAAAATTTTCTGTAGAAAGGAATGACAAAAAGTCAAAATTTATTCCTTCCTGTGGTCTGAATTTCGTCCGGCCACCAAATAAAGAACATAAATCCAACAAATTACCAAATCCATAATCAATAGAAAGATAGATAAAAATATTCACCCTCTTTCAAAATCAAGCCGAGGAGAAAAGAACGCCATAGATAAAAACAATGGACGATCTAGAAGCTAGCCAGTAGCTCCATCTATGAAGAATTAATGCAAAATTTAATGCAAAAATATTATTTTTTTAATTTCGATTAATTAATTTGGCTAAATTTTATGAATTGTAACTATTAAGCTAACCTTAACATCATTGATGAAAACTTCTTTGCATAGACTTTTTTGGGGAGGAAGAGTTGGATATGGCAGCAGGGGGTACGCGAGGGAAAGAAGGTTGAGAACCCCTGACTTAGAAGACTTCTATTACGTCGTCAGTTAGCAATTTTTTTCTATTATGTAACTGAAAAAAACCGGCGGAAGTGCTCTCTCTTCAACTTTCTCGTATACGCACGCGAGACGGCGCGTTTGGTGGTTAGCTTCGTTGTATAGTGAAGAGAATAGAGAACGCATTTTTATACTTTTTTCTGTTGACCGACTCTTACCAAAAGTTGATACAGATCTACAATTTTAGTGTAGACATCAGGAATGGTGCTAGAGTTTGCCCGACAGGGGGGACGACCTGCTGTACGGGGGAGGGACGAGTGTAATGAATTTGGTCTCAAATTTTCGCCAGATTATTATTTATGAACTACAGTTGAATAGCCATCCCTGGTAAAGATCACATACCACGTCTCATTTATCTTGATTTTGAGTTTTATGATTTATCCTGCACACACACAGGCAAACATAATTCCATTTTTTTGGATTCAGCGAAATATTAAACCTGGAGATTCATCAAAGTTTAGTACTATTACAATACTTTTTGACCTATACCTCGTACACGAGAAAGTAGAAGTATACATTTTAAACGGGCATACTTTTGAGCAAAGGTTTTTTTCTCAGTTTTACGCAAATATTTCAAAATGCAAAGACAATTTCAGGCTAAAGAGGAGAACTATGTTTATCTAAACATGAAAACTAATTTCTATAATCGGTAGTTGATATACATAATGAAACGCTAAAAAAATTAAGAAAATTTTTAAATCAAAAGCGAATTTAGCAATGAATTTAAATCTTCAGCAGTCAGTGCCAGATGGAAAGTATTGCGCTATTAAGATTTTACCGTACTGATCCAACGTAAGTTAATTTGTTTTCGTTATTTCCTTTATTCCGTTAACCGTAAGTTTTTAAAAATTGATAATTTTAAAAAGAAATATATTATGTGTTAATTGAAATTTGTTAATAAAATTTTATAATTTACACTTTTCCATTTAAGATTCCGACCATTTTATCACGAAGGGTGACAATTTATTTGAATGAAAATAACTTTTTTCTCGAACATATTTAATATGAATAACTACCTACTTCTTTTCCCGTAAGCTCTTTCTTCTGCCCTCTCCCCCTTTCTGAAGCTGAAATTGCCAAATGTTTTTCTATAATTTATACATCAGAAAACTGCATGACAAATGTTTAATTTTTTAGAATTAGAATCAGATCTTGGTTTAAGTGAAAACTGTTTCTTTATCTTCTCTCACTCTCATAAAAAAAATCATAATAAACCAAAGATTTGTATAAGACATTTATCCTCATCTAAATTATTTTCATAATTGACTAAAGAGGCATTTGCAGTTTTAAATGAAAGATTTCGTTAAAACTTGAAGGCTGCTCGGTAACTGATTTTCAACGTTTATCATTTATGTTTAAATTATAAATTTATAATTCTTCAAAATATGAAATGCCAAGTATGGAAAAAAAAATTTAAAAAAACATAAATTTTGACTTAATGTGCTAAACTGATTGGAAAAGCAGATAATAAACGTTTGAATTATAAAGAATGTTATAATTTTAAAATCCGCTATCAAATTGATAGAGCCAGATAGAGCTGTATTGAAACGAAAGAGCTAAAATTTAGATTGTTTCACTCATATACACGGACAAGTTTTCTGAGCTGTTAAGGTGAAAATGCAAATTCAGTAAAATGAAAACTTATTTTCTGAAAAAAATCGTTTCGAAGTTCCAGATTTTTTTTCTCTTTTAAACAGCAGTACCCTCTTTTGTAATGATACTATTTTGTTTCGAAACCATAAAGAACAAATTGTTTAAAGAATACTCTACATAAATTAACAAGAAGTTTATCCAGGTAGCTAGCACGAGATTCACTTATATAGTTCTTGTTGCAGATTTTCGTATTAAAATAACTGCAATACAACAGTCATAAAAATTCAAACTGTATGATTGTTTAGCTTTTCAACTTAAATTGACCACCAGATATGGATAATACAATAGATGCAAACAGAAAATTCATGCAAATTCTTGCAACGGAATATCTTGATACAATCAGTAATCGGCATTCTGGATACAATCAGTAATTTTCATTAGCAAAAATATTTATCTCTATTCTTTATAATTTTGTGATAAGTATACTAGCCAAGTATGATAAATCATTCCCATTAACATAAACTTTTTTTACAAATATGAAAAGAAGATTCAGATTTTTCTCACTGCTCAAGCAAGAAAAATTGCTGAAATTTTATACCTTGGACATTTTAAGGCCAATTATTGTATAAGCGCTTAATAAACCACTGGGCATTATCTTCTTCATGCTTAAAACTAACTCTTTAAAAAGATTTAGTTCGAGAAACAAAACAGAAATCGGAAATAGTCATTTAAGATATGTGACTTGCAGTTAATCTATCAATTAATAAAATACGGTAAACTTAAATGATCTTTTTGTAACATCTATTAAAAAATCTGGAAACGTTTCTTGACGTAAATTTTCGGTGATAAGGCTTCATTTCATCCCCATCGCGCTTGCTTCCAGGGTCAATGACAAATACGCTTGCCCTCTCTTATTTGAAATAAATAAGTCTCAACTTTAATTACTTTCATCCTGTATAATATTTAAGTAAGTTGTGGTGGAATTGGCACGGCACTTCACTATGCCACGGAGTGTATTTATACAGTGTCTTGGCATATGAGGAAGCCAGCGCCAAACATCGAACAAGAATGGCTGAAAAGGATTGCCAACAACCTCGTCTACAGGCAGAAAATTCGTGGGATTTTCAAATTCATGAGCGAAAACAGAGATCTTTTCCGGCCTCCCTAGCCTTCAACTTTCCAACGAGCTGAACTTAGTAGCTCAATTCCCGGACATTTCCCCCTTGAAATAAAAGAAAGGCATAACAACATCTTAAGAAAAGAAGACTATTACGAACTAATAGTGTAAAAGTGAAAATGCCTGTGCTGTACGTAGTGTATATTTTTCCTTCTTTTTGTTTGTTTTGTTTTTCTTAAATACAATTCCCGTGTCTTGCCCATCAAACCGTTCAGTGACCGGTCTGGTCACGGGTACGGGGGTAAGAGACGGCGTTCTGTTCTGTATAATATTTAAGTAAAAACGTTTTTCTTCTTTTTTCCGAGCCCCTACGAAGTTCTGCCTGTGGAAGGAATGATAAAAGCTGTCACATGCAGACAGACACGTACGATTGGGGTCGTCGGCAGAGTCTGCTCAGCTGACGGCATCTGGCACTGACCGCATGTGGGGAGTAGTGGGGGAGAAGGGAGCGGACTCACACGACTCTTCGGAGGAGGTCTTGCTGAGCGAGGTGTAGATGTAGTCCTTCCGGGAGGAGTCCCGCAGGCGCATGTTGGTCTTGCACGCCTTGTAGACGCGGGGCATCGTCGAGCTGCTGCTCACTAGAAACAAAAGAGACAAGGATATAGGATTATAGGTTATATGTGGATATAGGTTATAGGTGGATACCCAGATAGCAATTTTAGTTTGCAGCAGACTTGCACTGCAAATCTGCAAGCTTTCTGCAAATTTGTCACGATAAGTGTGGAAGTGTGAAACAAGCTTGCAGCAAGTTAACGCAAGCCTCGAAGTCATCATAGGACGAAATTGCAGTAAGCTTGCATTGCAAACTCATTGCAAATTATAGCAAAAACAGAGTACGAACACAACCCAGGATAGAACTCGCGACCTACCGCTTGGTAGCCTGACGCCCTAACCATTCAGCCAGCTAGACTCCGAGAGGAGAAGATAGATTGCGCTAATACATCGCGCAGACGATTTATTTAAAACTCTTTTTCTTGAATTCATTAATTTTTTAAATTTTGAGTTGAGAATATGATTTGTTCGACGTTTTGCTAATAGAATAAATTATGAAATTGGTGTTCAAAAGTAATTACTTTTAAAATGGGACAAAATGTAAGTTATTATTTTTCAACAAACATTGACTGCTTTTTCGGTTTAATTTTGTTTAAAAAAGCTAAAATTTCAACATTCAGAAAAAGGCGATACAGTTTTCTTTAAAGTGCGAATGCTATATTTAATAAAAAGATGGAAAATGTTTCACATTTTTTTATAAAAAAGTTAGTTTTCTTACAAATTATCATTGATTTATTGAATTAATAAAAAGAAGGACGGTCTAAGATGCTATTAAAAATCGGATGTTTTTTTAAAACAGAGACAAAGATAATTATCTCTTTGTGCTATCTTTGCATCACGCTTGTTTTGGAAATTTGCTGCAATTGTGCTGCTGTGGCGCTATTTGTCACGGCAAAAATTGTAGCAAATGGGTTTTGCAAGAGAGGGTGGCGCTAGTTATCACGGTGAACTTGCCAAAGTTCGCTTCAAGTTTGACGCGTCAAATTTGCTATGACAAGGCAATATCAAGTCAAAATCAAACTTGCTGCAAACTTACGTGATATCTGTGTATAGGTGCCGATCAGTGGCGAATCCAGGGGAGGGGCTATCGGGCCGCAGCCACCCCCAGAGCTGAACCAAAATTTTTGATTTAATTTAAAATCATTACAACTGTTTGATCTTAATTTTCATTTAAAAAGAATAGTAATAAAATCGTGACAACATTGCTTTCTGCCTTGACAGGCTCGAAAATTTTCCTACTTTTCTAGTCATTCCTCTTGCACTTGCAGAGTTGGCGCGGTCGGAAACATTTTTTGGCCAGCTATTTCATTGTATTTTGTATTAAATTATCGAAAGTATTGTAGTGTTCTTTATTGTTCTTATTGTCAGGAGAGGAAAGCCTGGAAAGTTCAAGTGTTTTGGTTTACATAAGCCATGAGGTTTGACATTCGTCACTACGATACAAATTTTTTATTATCTCAGCCCCCTCCCCCAGAACCGAATCCTGGATTCGCCACTGGTTCCGATAGGTAGATTCACTGTGAATCCACCTATCGGAAATTTTGCAACTATACAGTGTCTGAAATGTATCTTTACAACTTGAAACATTAATAGCTTCAAAACTATACTGGGCAATGACAAAAGGTTTTCAACATGTGACAAGTTAACTCGTAAAGTTTGTAGTTTTCCAGTAGACGCAGATTTGACGAAAAATGCGGACGCCACAGGACACTTTCAAATCCAGGATTTGGGTCTGGGGGCTGAGGTCAAACATTTTGTATCATCGTGGCAAGTTTCTGAAGCCTCATGGCTTATGTAAATCAAAACACTTGAACTTTATAGACTTTACTCGCCTGACAACAAAAATCATAAAGAACACGACAGTACTTTCGATAATTTAATAAAAATAGAATGAAATAATTAACCAAACAGTATTTTCTACCGCGTGAACGTACAAATACGAGTGGAATGACTACAAAAGTGGAGAAATTTTCGAGTCTGTCAAGCGAGCAAGAATTGCTGTCACGTTTTTCATTTATTTATTTATACAATTATTTTTTGAAAAAAAGGGAGATTAAGAACAAACAGTTACAGTGATTTTAAATAAAATCAAAATTTATGGTTTAGCTCTGGGGGGCTGCAGCCCGATAGCCCCCCCCCCCCGAATTCGCCACAGGAGAAAGTTCAGTGCGTAGATTGGTCCATAGAGACAAAGTCCGATGCTCAAATGCAACGGAACTTTGGGACACAGTATCCAAGGGAACCACCGGCTCGACAAACTATTCGGGCTTGGTGTATGTCATTTATGGAAACAGGTAGTGTTCGCCATAAATAGAAGGCGGGTTACCCATCTGTTTCAGACGCTAACGTTGCATTTGAGTATCGGACTTTGTCTCTATGAACCGGGCTATACACTGAACTTTCTCCTGTGGCGTCACATTTTTCTTCATATCTGCGTTTACTGGGAAACAGATAAACTTTATGAGTTAACTTGTCACATATTGAGAACCGTTTGTTATTACCTAGTATAGTTTTGAAGTTATTAAATACTAAAGTTGTAAAGATACATTTCGGATACCCTGTATTTGTGTTCATTTTTATCACAAGGTTCATCTTTCCGACAGAGTGGAAATAAAGTAATTTCACAAAGAGACTGCCAAAATACTTACTGGAAAGATACTTTTGTCGATTTAATATGTTAAATATAAGGCCTCATGTGTTTCGTGAAAAATCCCAACCAGTCTGATAGGTCAGGATGAATCCGCAAATACAGAGCGGGCATAAATTAGTCAGTAATAATTTGCGAAATATTATCTGCAATGTTCCAGTTCGGATGCAGATTAGTAGTATTGTAATCAAGTTTGCGAACAGAAAAATCTAGGTCGATCTGTTTCAAGTCCACATTTTAGTCAGATGTAGTTCATGAATGTTTATTATCATTTTTTCATTCTTTGTTATGTCCGATGAGGACATAACATTGCGTTGGAAAAGCAGAATGCTGCCTGTGGTTTCCCGAAACTCATTCTGCTGAGCGAGTGCAACATAACTTTTTTCAAGGATACCAGAAAAGTGCCGTGAAAACAGATACTAATGCACTGCACTGATTGACTTGAAGATGGACACAAAAATATGAAAAGAACTGTTTTATCTATGAGAATTTTCAGAATAAAAAAGGGCGGCCACTTCTTTGAAAATGTGTGGGTGTGTGTGAAGCATTTGTGAGACGGTATTCTTTGTGTGTTTCACTATTTTACAATCATGTGTACTCTCATATTTCGTTGCTTAACTACACGATATTGTGCTGCTGTATGCTAGCGAAACTTCGACATTAAACGTAGAAGTCCAGCGAGCTCTGGAAACTTTTGAAAGAAAAGTGTTAAGAACTATATTCGGACCTGTACAAGAACTCTGGAGAACCAGATATAATTTTGAACTTTATAGACTTTACAAAGAGTCTCAAGTTACACAAATCATCCGAAGTAACAGACTGAGATGGCTCGGCTATGTCTGGAGAACCCCCGAAAATAACCCGACTAGATTGCACACTTTCAAGAATCCCGGGGGAGCCCGTGCCCGGGGCAGACCTTCAACAATATGGCTGGACGATACAGAAAATGACATCAAAATTTTGAAAATAAAAAACCGGCGAAGAGTTGCTTTGGATCGTCTGAGTTGGAAGAAGCGTGCTGTCGAGGCAGCTAAGACCTGCAACAGGTTGTTACGCTCTTAAAAAAGAAGAACTACACGATATGAACCATTCAATTTGTTCAATTAATATTTGTTCATCATGTTTAAATTAGACTCGGCATTTATCCGACTCGCCTTATTCCTGATTTCTAACAGCCTCTAAGGACAAGTAAAGTCTTGAAATGAGAGAAAGTTTCAACTGAAAGAACTCATTACTACCTTTACCCAATTATCACTAACTTCTACTTGCCCCTTTTTCATCTTTACCCTAATCTCCATAATAAAACTTTGAACTAAAATGTAGTGCACTAAAAAATTTTTGCATACAGTTCAGGAAAATTTTTCCGCGTGATATAACAAGGTGGCTAAGATATTTGTGTCTTAGTACTTTCTGCAGAATAGTCAGTGAAATGAAATTGTTGACGAAAATAGTTTAGCGATCTTGAATATTTCAGTTTCTTAAATAGGTGGTTGAAAGGAAAAGCAACAATATATTTAAAATTTTACAAAAATTCTAACGAAATGGCACGTTTTTCATTGTGTCATTCTAGGATACTGGAATTGCAACAAGGAAAAGATCTAACGAATCTGGAAAATTGTAAAGTACCCAAATGAAGTGAATATCCAGAATGACAAATCAGTATAAACCACAAAGTACTTTCTACTTGAACGATACTTTTAGGAATCACACTCAGAAACAGTATCAAGAAGGTCTTTAAAATAAAGACTATTTAATGGCATATTTTGAAAAATGTGTACATTGTGCGCAAATAATGTGACTCAAACTCATACACAGATAAGAAAACGAAGAGAAGAAACAAAATATTGAGAATAAATTTAAACGGAGAAACCATAGAATTTATGTTGGACAGAAGCCTGGCGCTTAAACAACAAATTAAACAGATGCAAAAACTTCCCTCATCTAAACTTCTAAATGGTTTGGATTGATGCCAGATGAAAATGGATAAAACCTACATTTCTTGGACAAATGCTGTCACTGTAGCGAAGGACAGCCAAACTTTTGTGTTCAAAACTTTTGAAAGTTTCTCGTAAGAAATGAGCACTAGCCTTTTTAACAAACCGAAATTCTGTCCATGGCGCTTTGATAGAAAATATATGCTCAAGAAAGGTTTCCGATTTCAACTTTTCTTAAAAGTGATCATCCAAATTCGATTCCAGCCAGTGCACTAATAACTACGCCCAGTTTTAGTGAGATATTTGCTCTGAATAATTAGTATAATTTACGACTAATTTTTTGAGCAGATGAATGCATTAGAAAAGAGGAACTACAGTGCACTCTCGATTATCCGGGTTAATCACCGGGAGGGATCGCACGGGCAATAGAAAAACACGGATAATCCGAAAACTCCTTTTTATTAAAGAAAAAATCAACATCAGTACAAAAATATAAAAATTACTTACATTTGCATGCTGTATAACATCAAACTACGAATTTTCCTTTTAACATTTACTGCATTAAAAAATCGGCAATTCTCTTTGTTCATCTCTTGTCGTATTTAGACACACATTTTACGAACAGCAGTAATGTCACAGCAATCAAATCCGCTTTGTTCCATATAATCTAACAAAGTTTCCACAGATTGTAGAACAGCAGAATGAGAAATTGTATTTCTCTCATTTAGTACATCTTCTGCATCAGTACAAGCTGATTCTCCATTATCAAATTTTTGAAGGATTTCTAATTTTTATTCAAAGTTAAAAACTTTTCGTTTTCGTTTCACACCACTCATTTTCACCAGTAAAAAATCTCACGCTACCAACTGACGGTAAACAAGACGCAAAAACTAAAGGAACACGTGCGAAAGTGAAAAAAAGACGAAGAAGTTAAAGAATGACGTGTCGGGAGAAGCGTGTTCGTACGAGAATGAGCTAGCAGGAAGTGGACGCTTCATTTCTCGAAAAATTAGGGGTTGAACCGGTAGAGATTGCGTGTGGAGGAAGAAAGAATCTATTCTTTAGCCTCCGCCGTCACGGCTCACTAGTTTCACGGAATGAATCTCTCGATCGAACATCAACATCGATTTCACATGCATGATAAGCGTGAAAATGTTTCTCTTTAAATTTTTTTTTTGTGAGTCCGGAATGAGCACGGATAATCCGCAAACCGGACAATCTGCACACGGATAATAGAGAGCATACTGTAATTAGATTCTGTGATTGCATGCATGTTTGAAAACAAATTTGGAAAGTGAGTAAAAGATTAATAATTGGTTTGAAGCACCATAACAAAGGAAGAGAAAAAGAAGCTCTGTTTACGCTCCATTATTAAATAATACATTTTAGTCAAAATTTCAGAAATTTCATCAAGAATAACAGACATGTTTGTCAGAGTGTTTTTAGGGTATATTTTATGTGCAGTTTGAAAGTAATGCAGTAAATTTTCTCGTAAGAAATGTGGTGCATATTGTACTTTCTGAAACTATAACAAGAAATATAAATACAGGTTTAAATACTAAGGGGATCATTTCATTTAAGTCAGCAAATCATAGAACAAAAGCTAAATGAGAACTTTTACAGAGCTCAAGAATTTAATACAATTATAATTTTTTGGATTCATAATAAATTCTAAAATATTAATGCATTTATTATTTCAAAAAATGATAAAATTGTATAGCATTTCATAAAAAAATTCTGGTAAGAAAAATTTACGATTTCGATTTCTTCAATTGTAAGAAGATGCAAACTGTGATTATCGTAAGAACTGTCTGAAACATTCAGAGAAAAAAAGATTTGGGTTTCGTTGGGGTGAGAGGCTATTTCCCTTACTTTTCCTGGGTTGTTGCGTTTTCTTGTTGGCTTCCTTCGGGGCGCTGCTCTTGTTATTGTTGTTGTTGTTATTCTTGGGCTCTCTGGCTATCCGGGGTTCTTTCTTCTCTCGGCCGCTCTCCTTGACGATCGAGGTGGATGTGGTGGAAGCCCTGCGGTGGGCCGGACCTCGGTTGCCGGACAACCAGCGGTGCCTGTGACTCTCTTCCGGCTTCATTCGCTTCTCGGGGTCCCATCTGAGAAAAAGGGGAATAGAAGCTTGAGTTTATATTTCTGTAGCATGTTTATCCCGTCTGAGAAAAAGGGAAATAGAAACTTGAGTTTATATTTCTGTAGCATGTTTATCCCATCTGAGAGAAAGGGAAATAGAAGCTTGAGTTTATATTTCTGTAGCATGTTTATCCCATATGAGAGAAAGGGAAATAGAAGTTTGAGTTTATAATTCTGTAGTATGTTTATCCCATCTGAGAGAAAGGGAAATAGAAACTTGAGTTTGTAATTCTGTAGCATGTTTATCTGTACTAATAATAAAGAAGAATGTGTCCGTGTGTTGGTCCTCTACAGGACAGACCGCTAGGCATTGAGCTACGAGATTTGGCACAAACATACTTTGAAGTGTGGGAATGTGCACATTGGAGCCCTTTTTACGAAATTAAAATTAGGCGTTTTTCTTTAATATCTTCCGAAAATATTACATCACAAAAATTATTTTTACGCCGTCTGAAAGTGCAAAAATTCACCTTTCCAATGATATCAATTAAATTTCCGTACACTGTTCTCTCAAATTTTAATAAATTTTTAAAAAGTTTTTTGGTAATATTTACAACAATATTTTTCGGTGTTACAATGCAACTCGAACCGTTTTCATCGTTTAAATAAATATTTAATTGCATATTTCCCTTTCATTGTTGTAATCTGAGAACGGATAGATACATTTTGCTTCCATATTTTATTTCATCAAGATTTTTGTGAAATCTGTAAATCAAGCTCTCCCAGATATTGCTTTGCTTACAATTAGAAATATATCCATTAAGCTGAATGGTTATGATTGCTGTTTTCATTCTTTTCTCAGCATATTTTAATCCAGCTAACATGCCGCTGGCCATAAAATGTGCTGCGTCATTTTAATGTTGAAACCAAATGCATATTTTGCAAGAGGAATAAGAAAGTGAAGATAGTGCCGACAACGTGGAATTACAGGTTACATGACAAGGGAAAAATCAAAATTCTTTTACATCGAAAATTTACCACGAAGTTACCCATAGGCTCGATTTTTTCATCATCGAAAAATTCACAACATTAGTTTCAATGGTATTGGTATGACCATCCAACCGTGCTTTCTCTAATTTTAAAAAGAAAATTCATATACGTTTTTCAACATAATTCGTAACAAAACTATTTATGTTAATGAAATCGAAACTATTTTCATTATTTCAGTTAACACTTAATCAAACATATTTCCACTGTTAAATTTAGATGTGATAAAGTAAAGTTTCCTTTACTTTCTGGTATTAAAGTGAAGATAAGTGTTTTTTACTTTCAATGTAAGTTTCTGAAAGTAACCGTTGTATTTCTCTCTAAATGAGAAATAATAATATTATCTTGCGGAGTCTTATTACTTAGCAAAATTTTTATTTATTTTTTTATATTTTGTTATTTATCTGTCTTGATCGCAAATTTTTGTACTTAGTTTTACCATTAAATTTTTGTTTCAATTTCCTCTGATTTACCAAAAAACATGTTCTTTAGTCGATTGTAAGATGTAAGTTGATGCATAAATTTCTCTTTAATCTTTCACTCAGAAGCAATTTTCTTCTCACGGGCATATGAACAATCATTATGGTTAATATTCACTGTCTCCTTTATTTTTAAGGCATGATTCAACCTACATAAAACATTTTTGAATTAACAAAATAACTTTCTAACATATTTCGATTATTATGGATAATACAAGCAGAATTATCATCCAACACTGAAAAAGAGGATGAAACGTAGAAAATATATATCTTCTAGCTACTTGTTAGGATTGTTAAAATTTCCAGGTGGATGGAAGGACTCGTCTGCTTTTCATTTTATTTCTTGAATTTGCTTTTGCGTGCAAATAAAGTAATTACTTTATCATTTATAATCATGTCACACTACATTACAGTCATCTTTGTGTGTGATTCAGAAACTTAATTGTGATTAAATCCAAAAATAATAAATAGATAAATAAAATAAAATACTTCATTGACAGGGTGACAGAGTGGTTGTCGAAATGGATGTAAGAGGAAGGTGAACATTGAGAAAATTAGCTATTTTAATCTGTTAACAGAGTGTTAACAAAGCTGAGAAACGGGGGAAAGAGGAGTCTTACTGTAGGCATCATTGACAGGGTGACAGAGTGGTTGTCGAAATGGATGTAAGAGGAAGGTGAACATTGAGAAAATTAGCTATTTTAAATTGGTAACAAAGCTGTGGAACTGGAGAAAGAGGAGTCTTACTGTAGGCATCATTGACAGGGTGACAAAGTGGTTGTCTAAATGGGTGCAAGAGGGAAAGTGAGCAATGAGAAATCATGCTACTTTAATTTGTTAACAAAACTCTGAGAAAGAGAGACCATAGAAGCGGAAGGAGTCTTACTGTAGGCATCCTGTGAGGAAATTGACGAAATCCTCGTCGTTGCAGCCCAGAACAATGCCTAGGGTCTTCGAGCAAGGCTTCCGCTTCTTGCCTTTGCTGTTGGTGAGTGTGCGAGGAACACCTTTGGAATCTGGAGGAAAGAAAAGGAATAATTTAGGATTTCTTCAGTTAGAAAAAGAATGCACAACGCCGTCCCATCCCATCAACCCTTGACTATTTCGGTCACTGAACGGCTTGATAAGCACGACACGGAAATTTTATTTTTTTCAAGGTATATCCAGATATTTACAACGACATTACAGATAAAAATAAGTATTTACAGATAAATGTATAAAATTACTATATAAGACAGTTCTATACATTTCTTGTTCAGGCATATTTTGGTTAAATTTTCTTTTACCTGTAAGTAGAGCAATACAGAGTGCCAGAGTCAAAAGTAATGCTTATACTGAGAGAATCACACATGATTAGTAGCAAATTCTATTTGCTTGAAAGAGGGAACTCATTTTTTGTAGGTTAATGATTCTCTTTGTGATCCTATTAGTAGTAGTGCAGATGCCTAGTAAATCTAACTTAGAAACATTTTCGGTGTTATTAGAAATTGGATTAGAAAAGAAAGTCCGTCTGTTTGACTTCCACACTCTCCGGACATAACGCTATTTAAATTTTTTGCTCGAGGTTTCATTAAATTGATTGCTTCTCAGATAAATATTTTTAATTTGAATGATTGAAATAGTAAAAGAGGTTAATTTCATCTTGCAAAATAGTAAGAGATTGGTTACCATGTAAACATCTGTAGAGTTCACACTGATCACGCTCACGATGGTTTTTAGTTACCTGCAAAGAAATACGAGGAGTTGCTTTCTTTAATACGAGTGGAATTTATAACTAATCCTATGTAGTTCTTTCATTGAACTACACCGTTGTTTGTGGATACGTTTAGCCCGGAACTCTGCATTAGTTATTTTTTATGATAAGTGAAAATTTGTTTTATGAATCAATTTAAGTAAATCAAACTTTATTTCTTTGGATAGTTTTATGTTTATAAGCAGCATCTGAAATGCGATACACGATAAAGGCAACAAGAACAAGCTAGTGGAAAAGGAATATTGGTCAGTCAGGATAGCAAAATCATTGTATGGATAATTTACCATAGATTCCGAGCAAAATATTCCAATTTATCACACTTGCATACTTCAAGAATATACTTTTCTGCATCGAATTTTCTATTCTTTTCCACAGCTGATAATCTCAGTATGAGCTCTTTACGCAATTGTTCAAGATTCATAAGAATGTAATCTTGATCATTTTATCGGCATCTCTGGAAAAGAAAGGGCCGTGGTGGCCTTGCGGAGGAATTTTGGCTTCGTGACTGGAAGGATAGCGGATTCGAGACTATTCAAGGGAAGAGACGCCTTGTATCCCAGGTAGCACAACATGTTTCACGATATTGTACAATATTGTTCGATATTATATAATATTATATGTATTATATGATATTATACAATATTACGAATGTTGTTCAATATCGTACAATATTGTACAATATCTTTGTGCTGCTGGAGATTCGAACCTGGCTCACATTAAACTTGTCGATAGTCAAATTT
>BGPR01027127.1:2917-19769 GCA_013235015.1 Araneus ventricosus
ATCCACAGCCTTCATTCATAACCCACACCATACTAAGACCCACAACCAACACTCATAACCTACACCATACCAAGATCCACAGCCAACACTCATAACCCAAATCATACCAGGATCCTTCACCCATAACCTGTACCGTTACAAGATCGAAATATTTTAGCCATCACCCATACCATCAAGACAATTTTCATCCATAACAAACTCCACCATAACACTCAATTTTCATCCAATACCTACTCCAACAATAAACTACGCAACATTTTTCCCGCTTCATACTCACGAACGATACTAATTCTTGTGCACACCTCATTCTACCACGACTTTAAATTCCCATTCGTGATTTGTCAGGTTTTTCTGGCAACACGTCTCCAACTCGGTATGTCTCAATTTCATACACATTTTTCCCGCAATATTGCATTTTCAAAAGCATATCTATATTGTCAGAGTTTACACAAACATTTTGCAACGAATCCCCCCCCCCATCATGTTACACATAATCTTTACTGAACTTCCATTGATAGTTCTCGACTCCACACACTAAAACAATATTTTTATATCGCATGTTACTCAGAGAAATAATTTACTTTCCCAATCCAAAATGTTTCAAAGCTTAAGCATTTGGTCCTGGCTATCGGAACATATTGTTGAAGCAGTTAAAAACTACTATGAATTTTTATTCACCCCGAATAGTTAGCTCCCCTCCTTATAATATAACATGACGACAAGGGATCTTTAACGTCATAGTTACCATTTCGATAAACATTCTCAATATCAGCTTTGCAAATACTGGAAAGTTAATTATATGCTTGCAGCGCGTAAGATTAACTTTCGCGCCTTTTGAGCGTTCTTCTTCGAATATATACACTTAGAGCGATATTGGGTCACCACCTTCTATAACACCTTGCATATCTTGAATAAATACATGCATGTAGTTTACAAAAAAAATTCAATGCTTAAACTATCCAATGGTCATATAGAATATTGCTAAATTTGTAAAAGAAAGGGCTCAATAGGAATTGCTCTTTAAGAAATATTATCGTGAATTTCAACTTTTGGATCGTAGGAAATGAATTGTGGTTTCAATTTCTTTCATAATGAATCATCTATCGACACACAGACAAAAGAAATCAATATTTAGGAGTGAACTTCGGATTCCCCAATAGTTTTTGGAATTTTGTATTCTCCAATCCAATAGTTTCATGGATTCTCTAGCCTTAGTACGCCTGGCAACATGGATCTCGGCAAATATATTGCTTATATCTTGAAGTAATTAAATACGAAACAGTAAAGGAAGCAAATTTAACGGCCCAAAACCTAGCCATCAGTAATCTAAGTATCCAAGGTACACGATGTATTAAGGCTAGCAGCACACAAAAACTGGACTTGCAAACCAAGTAAATACCTGCTAGAGACAAAGAACTTGAGTTTAAAAACTAAATTCAAATATTTATAGAATTTTCAAGAATATTTGTTTCAGAAACGCCATTCTTGTCTGATGTTCTGTCTCAACCGAATAAATTTGTTGAAATCGAAATTATCTCATCTTCTACAACAACTTCCGTCTGGATATTTATATAAGAAACAGATATATCGCAAAAGTCAAAACATTTGAGGCAAGTTTACGCATAATAACACATTCTTCAACAACAATCTTTCCGACGAAATTCAGTACCTAGCTAACCGACTGGTAACGGCTGCTTTGGATTGTGCTTCTAGAAAATGTTCTAAAGACAAATCATTTCTAACTACGGCTTAGAATAGCAATATTTTATGGAATGTTGGATTTATCTTTACTTTTGATTTTCACGTATAAAAATGCAAAATGTTTAGTATTTCTATTAAATTTTAACGATACAAAATAAACTGCAATTTTGCGATAGGTTACGGAAATGTCTAAATGAAGCAGGAAGTTGATAATTTGGAAATTAATACTCGACCGCAAAGGCAAGAATTTTATTTGCTTCCATAATCTAAATGGAGAATACTTCACGACTTTTCAAAGTATGTGTGTGTGATGTTATTGAATGCTCTCCCATTATTTACATAATATCGTATTTGAAATATATCAAGATAGGTGGGAGAAATGCATAGTTCTGACTTAAAGATGTTTTTTACGTCGTTAAAAGGAAACTTTACGAATGCAAAACATCGAATTTGACCAGATTCACAGATACTAAATCGCACTAAACTTAAATTTCTACGATTATCAACGAAACGGCAGCATTCGGTGCAAGTGCCGCAAGTTTTAAGAATTAACTATACATGTAAATTTAGGACACTGTATGCGGAAAATTCTACACAAGTTATCTCACTGGATTAAAAATAAATGTTCCAAATGCATGACATGCAAAGATATTTTACTCTAATATGAACGAAGATAGTCTTACTGAGAAATGTATTAAAAAAACGTATACTCTGCAAATCCTCGTGAACTTGGCACGTTTATGTTAATTGCATTTTCGATCTATAACAGTCCGCAACATGAGCGTCCAAAGAAAATGGTGGTGATCGTGTTCAATATCAAGCTGAAGAGTGCATCTGTTCAATTTTAGCGCCGAGTACGACTGGAGATTCTTGATGCCATACTTGGAGGAAGCCTAAACGAAGGTGGAATTCCATGACAAAAGGCTAAAGTGAAAAAATTGAGCGAAAGCAACGATACTTGCATTAGATCGCGCTAATCATCGCCTAGGAGTTAAAATCCTCATCTTTTTATCCGCAAATGGAGTTATTTTGAGACGTTTACAAGGCGTCTCCACTCTCCCATCATCGATGACGACACTTGCATACCGATTAGTTGACGACGGTACATCGCCCTTTGGAAAATTTCCACTAAAAGTGAGCCATCATCGGTGATATTTGTAACGTCATCACAAAAGAGGAGTAGCAAGAGAATAGGACAGTCTTCAACGACGAATCTCTTTCCCATCATACAACAAAAGATGACATTAGAAAAGCGATGAGACTGTACGCGTTTTTTTCAACCCTGTACACTCGGAAAGTAATTATATGCAGAATTATTCACTAATTTACAAGAGCCCATATTATTGTTTTGGAACGTAAGATATGTTTGTGTAAGTTCATTTTTCCTGAAAAATTATTCTACAACTTCGTAGGTAGTTTTTTAACCATCGAAATCAAGGAACGTCAAAATGATGTACCGTCTAGAATGGCGAGTCACCTCTCGAATGCAAAGGGTTAATATTAATACACAGTAGCATCACCCTGGAAGTATTTAAAAAGTCATTAGTGCCAGCAGCTGAAAATCTCGAGAGGTTAACATTAGTCGCATTGTATTCCTGATGTGACTTCGGGCCTTCAAGTGGTGTTGGGGATGGGATACAAAAGGTAAGTGTTTGGCCAATTTATTTTTCCTTATCTCTTGTTCAAGCATTTATGGGACATGATTGACCGCCGGTTGGATTACTTCCTCACCTTCAAATAATATAGTGAAATTGTTAGATTAGATTTTTTTTCTTGCATGTTAAGATATAACGCGATTCTGACCCTCATTGGTTTGAAGTAAACATTGAAGAATGTGAACGGAGAATCTGAAGCACCTTATTGTAGCCCGTCTTGCCACCCATATTATTCTATTTGCTGCACATGTTTTGAATTAAATAATTTTGCAAATTCTTGATCATCTATACATCAAATTTCAATTAATTACCAATCATTCCTTCATAATGTGGCATTTTGTGTCCGACGATATGGCCCATGCAATAGTTTTAGTTATTAACACCAACTACTCTTGCACATCAATTCTAAGTTCGCCTTCTTTTAATATTCTACCACAAATTAATTTGGAGAAAAATAATTCTTAACTTTCGTTCTTTTTCCAAGATTTAATTGAATGGCTGCTATGTACTGAAGAATTTACTAGCCCATTTTCAGTTTGAATTCTGTTTCGTTAATGCAACAGTTTCGGCCGATGCAAAAACGTAATCTTCGATATTTCTAATTTTCTTAACCGGAAATGGACAGATGGCAGAATTAAAACACTTCAACTATTTATAATTTTGTAATAAGTTAATCTAACAATTTCAAAAGGAATTATCTAACCCATGACCTTCTGGAGAGAAACCTCACAAAAAAAAAGAATCCTTAACTTTACTCTTTCTTGGGACTAATCGAGTACAAACCACTAGCTCGAGAGCATCTAGTTGTATGGCGTTGCATCAAGTTTTAATTCCACCGATTTTCTTTTCTTTGACAACTAGATCACTTTGTTCACATCCGAGATTTATCCCAGAACATCCATTTTAACACTTCGGAAGCGGGAAACGTAAATATACGTTTTTCTCGAATTACCCTACTTCAAAATTTTAATTCAAGACTTTGATTTGCGTACCAGTTTAGATAAATTGGACATGTTAATAGATGTCTGAAGAATACGTCAATTTATTCTTTTATGGTATAAACATTGTCTAGAGCAAGCACAGTTATGATTTGTATTTTTTTATTGGAGCTTGCATCCAATTCGTATCCAGCACACAATGTATCAAGTGTTTCAACTTCTTCACTATGTGGCCGCCGCATTCAGGTAATAGGATTTCATTTTATAGTATTCTGTATGATCTACGATTGTGCCATGGAGTCGATTCCTGACGGCGAAGATTAAAATTTTAATGGTCTTACTTGTACTTAAAAGCGGAAGAGACATTGACGAGTTCGCAGTATCGTGAAAACGGCTTCTGTTTTATCCGACAATCCGCATCAATCCAGGATTTCTTGACGGTGTCTGCGTGGTTAGGACAGATCCATACATCCCATTACATTGAGAGTGGTGGGTGTATGCAGGCACAGATATAGGCGCCTTCCTTGTATGGAAAAACAGTTTTTCCAAAAGAAACTGAATCTGAAAAGAAAAGGAAATCGGATTAATTTAGTCGGGAATTATGAAATATTAGAAGGATAGTCTCGAAGTTACTGACAAAAAGATGAAATAAAAAACTATTGAAAACAAACTAAGGTTCGATCTTACTATGCAAAATTAAAATTTCATCCTTTAAAGTAGCAAATGCATAAATTGGTTTGGTGTGTGCAATCTCCTGCATAAACGTTTGAAAATTGTCAATGTCTTATTAACCAGAAATGTTTTTTTAACCCTCTGACTGCTTATCCCGCGATTTCCGCGGGTTGGAAGCAAGTCTATTTTCTGCTGCATCCTGCGATTTTCGCAAGCTAATAGGTTTATTTAAGTACTTTTAATCCTTTGCACTCTTATGTCGAGTAAGACTCGACTTTTACACATTCTTGTTGGATAGCGGTTATTACAAAAACCATGTAATAGCAGAGACAGATGAATTTTTAGGAATTGAAACAAATTCCTAACAATATTTTTCAGCTTCCTAAAGCGCTAAATCAATCACATGTATAATTATGCATCCTATTATCTTACGGAGAGCGAAGGGTTAAAACGTTGAATCATTCTAATAAATCCTTGCATGTAAATAGCTTGATGATGCAACGGTATTTTAACATGTTTTCAAAAGTTGCATCTAAATAGGAATTAAAAAATTCGGTAGTCAGGGGGTTAATCACTCAAAATTGATAGTTTATTAAAAGAATTACAAAATTGAAAATATTCAATACGTTACGAATTATACTGAAAACCAGACTAACAGCAGATTTCCCTTTCACTTGTATCTGTCGCTCACAACATTCATGAAACTTGGTTATCGCTTTTGAGTCGTATTTGTTGCGCTAAAGTCATGGTACAAAAACCTTTATTAAAGAAATGTAAAAAATCTAAATATAAAATTGTGCGCGAAATCCAAGTGCCTAAAAATGTAAAATCGTTTTAACCCTTTGGGTACATTTGACGAGCTAGACTCGTCATTTGCTTACTTGGGCGAAGTTACGGTGGACGAGTCTGACTCGTCATCTGAATTTAAGAGTTATTGGCGCAAGTGATCCTGCCAAATTATAATATCCGTGGGCGTCCTACAAGTAGCGATACGCCACATCGTTTGCAAGCGAAAAATTGGGCACATTTTCCGGAGAATATTCCGGCAACAGAATTAAATAAACACCCTACAAAACGGTGTCGCGTATGTTATATACATAAAATAAGAAAAGAAACCACTTGGCAATGCAAACAATGCCAGGTACCTTTGCATTTACCGACATGTTTTGAAAAATACCACACGGTACAAAATTATTAGATTTTAAGTTGGTTCTTGTTCTATATAAATATTTATGTTTTGCTTCATTTATATATTTATATTTTGTAACCAAAATGCCGTTTCAAAAATATATTTATATTACCAATATAAGTATATTCCAAATAAAATGTATTACTTTCACATATTAATCCATATAGACAAATTAAATCCGTTCCATGGACATAAAAATCTTCAAAGAATTTAGTACTCAAAGGGTTCAAGAGGAGAAAAATGGATCCAGGAAAAAACATACCCAAAGGCATGGCTAAATAAAGTTAAATGCGATTATAAAATCCTATATTTTAAAGAAAACAAATAAGTTTAACATTAGGAACTTTGGAAATCAAATTCAAATCGGGATGAAATATCTGAAAAAATGGTTGACGCTGTGAAGCAAAGCGTGGACAATCGGAAAGGATGTGTGAAAGAGAAACTGAAAAGTGTAGGGTTTTTGCATTTTGCACAGGTACAATTTTTTCCCTCTATTAAATGCTGCACTTTTGATAAAATTGGTTCATTTCAAAAACATTCAGCGTTATTGAAAGCATTCTTTTGAAACACAAAATGTTTAAATTTATCGTTTCTAGTCCCTCGCTATTTTGAAAAACAAAAAATTCACGATTTCACTTAAACCCCTAAATATTTGTGGTTGAAATCTATAAGTTGGTACACATTCTTAAAATGTCGCCAGATCGCCAATGCAAAACTTTGACCGACGCACTTAACTGGCGCCAAGTCGCCAAAGCTAATGCATGTAATACTTGCATTAGCTTTCGCGACATTTTAAGAGTGTTCCAGTTTCTAGATTTCATCCATATTGGTTATTGAACATCAGCTACCGCTCGTGTGCCAAAAATGCACAACACTTGGCACTTCTTAAATATTGTCAAGAAATTTAACAAAATTCGGTTGAAATCTAGAAATTGGTACACACTCTTAAAACGCTGCCAAATCGCCAAAGCAAGACGTTGACCCCTGCATATCATTGGAGCCAAGTCGCCAAATCTATATGCAGGTATTGCCTGTATTAGCTTTGGCGACTTGACACCATTTTAAGAGTGTGTACCAACTTCTAGATTTCAACCCAAAATTCCCAATTTAAGCCACTATTTTTACACAATGTCCGTCAAAACGAATTTAAAAATTAAAGCGCCAAGAATTCTATTTAAAATTTACGAACAATGAGAGAAGAATAAACATTTAGTCCACCAAAAATTCCTGTTAAAATATTTATTCCAAAAGAAGATCAGAGAATTAACGGAACTTCAACGTTTTCTAAATACTTTTCGGAAACGGTGCATGCGGAAATTTACTTAAAATGCTATCTTTAGCCCAGAAAATTAACATAAAAGTAGAAATACTTTCAAGAATTTTCAAAAAGTAGACCCGGGAAACTACTTTCATAAACAATGCACTATGATCCTTATGTCAGACTATTTAATGCACTTCTAATTCTTGTAACCGAGTCACAATAAAACCTAAATTCAAGATATTACAAGCTAAAATTTAACATCTTCAAATTTATTAATTCTTTAAACCTTCCAGCGGGTGCGCCTGCACAAATTTTACGACATATCGTGCATCGTATTACATATATATCGTGCTTTAGAAAAATAAATGCAATTTTATTTATGTTCTGTATTTATGAGTTTAATACTAAACAAAGATTTTACAAATAAAAATTGCACTTAAATTTATAAGAGAACGCTATGAATATGTAATACGATGCACAATTCAAGTATCTTTTGCAAACGCGCTCCCGCTGGATGGTAAAGCGGTTTGCCCGTACGTACGTCGAATTACCACAAAATTGAACAAGCTCAAGTTCATTGTAAAGTTGAATATTTAAAACACAATTAAATCAGGAAATACGTTGAGTTAGAATTTTTAAATTAATATTCTGCGAAAATATTTATCTTAATACAGTAAAATCCCTATAAAACGAACTCTGGTTAACCGAAACCCGGGTTATCCGAAATTCCAGATCCGAAAAACACATACTATACAGAACGGAAATAATCTGGAAGGAGATGCATTTTTGCAACAATATCCGTTTTTTAAGTCTCCTCAAGGTCAGTAGTTAATTTTAGAATGTTAAATTTAAAATTAATAGGTACTGACAATATAAATTACGATATCGTTTACCTATGCCCGACAGGCGCATTGCACCCGACGGATGGTCAACTTTAATAAGCATAGCAGTTATAATTGATAAAGTTTAACGAAAATTAAATATTAAAAGAAATTGAATTAAAAATTAATTAAAATTCTTTTGCATTATACACAAAGGCGCATATGCAGCTGCTTCTGATAGAATACACAAAAACAAAATTAGAACTTCAAAAATTAAGTTAAAAATTATAAAAAATAAAACATTAATAAAACCTTAATATAAAAGCACAAAAGCGCAAATTAGAATGAAAGCAAAATGGAAGAAAATTGGAAAAGAACCAAAATGGCGATTCTTCCTCGGAGGCCACACGCCATTGTAGCTCTAAGACAGGACATAAAGGAATAATTTGACTAATTGTCATTCCTTTATTCAGAAAATTTTTGTCCTGTCTTGGAGCTACAATGGCGTGTGGCCTCCGAGGAAGAATCGCCATTTTGGTTCTTTTCCAATTTTCTTGGATTTTGCTTTCATTCTAATTTGCTTTTTTGTGTTTTATATTAAGGTTTTATTAGTGTTTATTTTTTATAATTTTTAACTTAATTTTTGAAGTTCTAATTAATAAGCATAGCCTACAAAGAATTTTGAATTCGTTTTACATTTACGTTAACATTTCAGAATCACACACTGTAATTAGATACAAAACAGCAATAGATGTTCATGACTTAACCGAAAAAATCGTTATCCGAAACATCTTGCCCTCCTTTATTTCGGTTAACCAGGGTTGTACTGTATATGGATTTCGGAAATATTTCCCAATATACGAGGGTCAGTCAAAGTTCGAAAGAACGAAACAGGATCGAAATTGTACAATAACGGCATATCGCACACTCAAGTTCCAGCTATAAGTAAAAGCTATTTTCGGACGTAATTAACCCACCTCATTTCAACGTTTGTCGAGACGTGGCACAAGTTTTACTACGTCTTCTGCGAAGAAATTCCCGTCTAACGTCTAATAACCATTGTTGGTTTACTGCTATTGAGTCGAGCACAAACTTTATGGAAATCAAGATGCTTACTTCCTTGTCTTATGCTTGCTCCTAATGTGAAATATCCAGTTCATTTGTGATTTCGGCTGCCGTTACGAGTGTTTGCAAGAATTCGTTCATTCACGCGAGCAACGACGTTGATGGTCTTCCCTCGTAATAAACGGCATTCAAATGTTGTACCACTTTGGGTACTTACGTATTAACGCCACCGCAGCTACATATTGGCGGTAATGCGCCAATAAAGAGCAATCTTGTTTACAAAAACCGCCAAATCTGTAGCTGCGGTGGCGTTAATACGCAAGTGCAAAAACCGCCAAATTGGCGGCACTTAAAAACCGCCAAATTGGCGTTAATACGCAAGTACAAGAACCGCCAAATTGTCGGCACTTAAAAACCGCCAAATCTGTGGCTGCGGTGGCGTTAATACATAAGTACCCCACTTTGTCATAACTTGGCACGGTATTACATTTTCGCCATACACTTAGCGAAACTGCCGATAAATTTAAGTGCAGTTACAACTTTTTGCCCGCGAAAAAAAGGGAATCATTGCACTCATTTCCAAATCGCACGCCATCTGTAGCTCGCCAAACATGGTCACGACTGTCTAGCGAGCAAACTTGAAACCTCTACATTCAAGTCGCTACGTCAAACGCTGCAGATAAATCTTATCAGTGCTGCCACAAAGTTTAAACAAAATATTCTCCTACCATGATTTTTTTTACGAAAGTGTGTAGCTAACTTTTTGACTGACCTAGGTGCAACTGCGTTCAGTCTAGAGAGAGACCATAAATGAATTCACCAATTTAGATTTTCTACATCAAGATTCTGAAAAAGAATATGCTGCGACGAAACTGTGTTTAAAATTTATTCCACACGAAAAACACCATTATCTAATAGTGGAAAGTGAAAGTCAAAATTCAAACAATGGATTATGATGCAAGAGACCAAAAAGAAAAAAAGATTAAGAGTTAAATTTCATGAACGACGCCAATATCTTTAACCACTTAACTTTTCTTTGCTATCTAATAAGATGCTCCATTCTGTTTTGGAAAGCGGTTGTCGTTTTTATTCATCTCAGGAGGCATATAATACTTCGGATGTTTACAATTTTACAGAAAAATTACCTAGAATCCATAAAGATAATGATTAAATTGCAGTTTTAAGACCAAAAATGCGATAATTCGATGCACGAGTATTCTCGGGCTGGTAAGTTAAGCGGTTAAGAGAAAATATTAGGATGAGATGTATGAATTTACTGAATTGTAGCTAACATTTCTTTGTTTTCGAAAGCGAAAAAGTCCCTTCACCCTACCTTTTAAATGCTCGAGGTGTATTATGGATATACGGGACTATTATGGATATACGCTCCCAACCTCTGTTGGGTTGGGAGCGTTTCGCCTTTTGACCGCGGGACGTTAATGACTTTCTCGACCGAAAGAAAGGGTCTGGTCGTTTCGAACATCGCGCTTTACGCTAGGAAGTAACAGATTTCTGCTGCGCGAGCAGCAAATCAAGCTATCGTCATGCTTAGTTTCAGATTCAGTTCGAGTTTTGAATCGCCAAAGGAACTAGAAGCATACATTTGCTTCCCCATTCGAAATAATGTTCGATTTTGAAAAATATCTACAAATTTTAAGTGAGAAAGTTGATCGCATCTTTTCAAAAGACACCAATGGTTAGAGGTGGGAAGATTTAACTTCTGCTCTTATAAGATGCATTATAATACATCTTTCTTGCTTTCATAAGTCCATTGTTAACGAGGGGGGGGTTAAACCATTTAACTTTTACAAAATACACATTTATAATATTACACATTTATAGAACATAAATTGGAGTCTTTCAATATATTGATGTAATTTTATTACTTTTCCTCTCTAGAAAACTGGTAAACTTTTTCCATGCTAATTATTTTAATATGAATAAATCTTATAAATTAATATTACAAACCATTTGTTTATTTTCCAATTACATAAGAAAATAAAACATGAAAAAAGTTATTAAATTCATCAAGTTTTCACAACATTAAAAAAATTACATCTTTATCAAGGAACAAGAAAAATTCCTTTGTCAGATTTTGCAATTACTTTGTAAATATTTCACAAATTTCTTTGAATTAAATCCCAAATAAAAAAAATTGTAATGATATATACGGGATGAGGAAAGTCATTCCACACTCAATGTTAAAAAAATGTTAAAATGTTATCCTAATTTAATTTTAATAAGAAAATATTAAGTAATTAAATCTTTAAATGTAATTGATCTTAGCGAATTATCAACTATCATTATTGACTATCTTGATGGAGTAGTAAAAGATTTAACTGATTTTAAAGATTTAATTACTTTAGATTGTCGTATTAAATTATTTAAATTCGATAAAAGATTTAACTACTTTTTAAAAAATCTAAAGTAATTGATAAATTCTTCTTCAGATTGGTCAAATGGATTCGATTTATCCCGATAATCCCTTTCAAAACACAATGTAAACACACAAAGAATGTAAATTTTAAAAACTTCATTTTATATGGTCTTTTCAAAAATAACACTGAAAAATTTATGAATATTTCTTCAGTATATGCTCCTTGATGGCTGCGCCATAGGCCATGGCTGGCCCTGCCTAGAGCTACCAAATTTGGCACGTAGTGTTAGCTGTTAGGCATTAGGTACTCAGGAAGAAAGGGTTTCTCAATTTTTAGTTAAATATTTGATATTTGATGAAATTTTTCTTCATTAATTCGAGAGCATATTATTACACAAAAAAATATTTTCACGCCACATTAAAACTCAAAGATTAGCTTTTCAGTGATATCACTTTTATTTCCGTATAATTTTTCGAATTTTAATAAATCTGAAAATTATTTTTAAGTATATATTACAACAATACTTTCCATCGACTTAATTATTGAATTTATACACACGCGCGTTGACATTGAATACACTTTTCGTCTGCATGTTATCGTTGTTATAATCGAGAGCAAAGTTTTGAAAATATAAAGACAGACGAATCGCTTACAACATTATCATACTACGATCTTTCGGTCTAGAAGTTCAAATCTCCTTCAATTTTTAAAAACATTCCTCGGTAAGCATAATAGGATTATTAAAATCTTTAAAATATCACTATAAAAAGATTGCTAACAAATTGACAAGAAGTCCACAAATGCCAAATATGAATCTTGAACCTTTTTCCTAGAAGCTGTAGGGCTTTTCTACAAGATTTATAAGAGTTAAATTAGAAAGAACTGTATACTCACATTAGT
This sequence comes from Araneus ventricosus, assembly GCA_013235015.1. NCBI lineage: Eukaryota > Metazoa > Arthropoda > Arachnida > Araneae > Araneidae > Araneus > Araneus ventricosus. The sequence continues at coordinate 15,498 of BGPR01027127.1, forward strand.
CAGATCATTAATAGAAGCGAAGGAACTTGTAAACAATGCAAATTTCAAACTTAAATATTTTGTCCAAAATAAGAACATTAACTTTAATGATTAACTTTTTTGATAAATTTTCGAACAGAAAACTTTAATTCATAATACAAAAAAAGAATCTGAAGTTTTCCTTCCTATAATGACTTTAAGTAAAGTTGCTTTTTGAAGTAAGCCGCTAAAAAATCTTGCATTTAGAGAAACTGCCTTTTGGCTGAAAATGTTATCGCGATCTTTTCAGAAATTCTTGACCGGTAGATATCCTGAAAATGAAACATCTTGATTTCTAATAAGCTACCTGTTAAGAATTCTGCCATTTTTAAACCCTCCGTTGGTCGCAGTATTCAATAGATACGCATCCAAACTGCATCTGTACAAGTTCATTTTTTTTAAATGCAGAACACTCATTTGCATTGGCACTAAAGTTATTAAGGAAAAATGATTAAAATCGAATGAGCATATCATAGAATAGCTTTTATATCCGCGAGATACATTGAGACAATTTAAGGATAAAAATTATTACTACGGAGGGTTAAGTTTTATTTTGCCTAAATATTTTAGATACAGTAATCGCAGTCTTCAGAATACAAAACAGAATTCACTGTCAGAAACTTATTTCCATATTTCAATAAACAGGAACAAGCAAAACTACTTACGTCTTTATCCGTAGCAGCAGAATATATAATTAAAAAAAGTAATATCGTCCAAGGCTTGCACTATTTCTTCACTGTTCTTGAAAAGTTCAACAAAAATTGTAGAACAAAAAAGTCACCGCAGTTTAGAAATAAATAAAAAGTCTTCACTTTTATACATAATGTCTGTTGGAAATGATCCTTCATTCCGAATTCATGAAGTCTTCCAGAACACCGATTAAGACTGCACCAAGGAATGGTCTGGAATGATGTAGAGTAGAAAGTGATGAATCGTATTGCTGAACAAAGAAGTGAAGATAATCTGTCTCTCTCTTCTTCACTAGATGTGTAGAAAATGCCGCTCAGTAAGCATGGGAACTAAAGAAAATTGCGATGCCTGCAAGATAGAACTAAAGAAAATTAGTGATTGATGATTGATTCGACCAGAAGATAGAATGCATAGAAAGTCTGGGGGTTCATTCTGATACCCCTGGTTATTGGGAGACGTCACTCCCGCTGTTAACGCGGAAAAAGTCACGTCTCTCGACCCGTAAAACAGAATGACTCCGGTTGAATGAAAGAATTACGACAAGATCCGATTGAACTCGAAGAAAGACATGTGAATGCATAGAAAGTCTGAATGATTTAATGTAAATGACCTCAAAACGACTGGGTCAATTGTCTGAAATGAACCGCGCCACTCAGCTACTCTTCACCACCCAGTGGTGTAACTCAGGTTGGTGACAGTACTAGCTGAGAGGGCGGTAGGTCAAGGCACCCTAAAGGGGCGGCAAAAGCAAAACATGCAGAAAGTAGTTTTATAAATTAAGCAGCATAATCTTGTGCTAATTCCATTGTGTACATAAAAAAAAACTTAATTGATTCATATTTTTCATCTGTAAGTAAATCGCCGATAAGGTGAAGAAATAGTCTATTCTAGGTTTCGGTTGGGCTGGAAGACGTTTCCGCACGTTAACAACGGGAAAAGGACGTCTTCCCAACCCAACCGGGTCTACCAGAATAGACCCCAAGACTTTCTATGCATTCACATGTCTTTCTTCTGAGTTCGAATCCGATCTTGTCGTAATTTTCATTAACGAAATTTGTGTCTACTTAGAGAGACGTATTTTCCCACGTTGTTACAACGGAAAAGTGACGCTCCCAACCAAACGGGGTACAGAATAGACCCCCAAGATTTTCTATGCATTCACATGTCTTTCTTCTGAGTTCGAACTGATCTTGTCGTAATTTTCTTTTCATCTAGCAGTCTATTCTATATGAGTTGGAGAGACGGCTTTTCCCGCACCGTTACAACGGAAAAGTAACTCTCCTAAATCCCAACAGGGGATCAGAATAGACCCCAAGACTTTCATATGCATTCGTCATGTTCTTTCTTCTGGAGTTCGAATCCGGATCTGTCACTTTCTTTTCATTTCAATGGAATGACTTGAATTTTGTTATGGAAGACGCCACTTTTCCGCACGTTACCCAACGGGAAAAGTGACGTCTCCCAACCCAACGGGGGGTACCAGAATAGACCCCAAAGTCTGGTGTTGGACGTTCGATTTCGCAACCTATCTGCAGAGATCGAGGGTGTCAAACGAAAAATTACGTTATTAATAAAATGTTTATTTTTCCTGGAATTTATTATTTTTACTTGAGGTCTGTATGCCCCATGTAACTTATAAAGGAAGATGTTGTGTTTCACCCCCCATATGAAAAGTTTCAGCTACGCCAGTGGGTGGGGAGCATGGTGTGTTTCGCAAACTAAGCAGTTCCAGAACGCTCTAGCCAGAGTGACAAAAATCAAGCTGTTTTAAGGATGTTTTTACAATTTTTCCTTATTTTTAGTTTCAAAAAAAGCAGTGCCGGAACTGTGTTCCGGTGCGTTCCGGCTCCACTACATCCCTGGTGGGGAGGCAGGGCATGTATCCCGGGCGCTATTACCAGAGGGTGCAAAATTGCGCTTAACAATTTAACAGTGCTGCTTTTTAGTTATTTTTTAACTTTCTCGTATACGAAGTACAGTAGAAACCCGGGAATCCAAACTAATTGGGCTGACTTTTGTTCAGATTATCCAGGTATTTCGGTAAAATACTCTTGATATACCAAATGCAGTAGAGTATTGACTCTGGGTGCTCTGTGAAGACGTACGGAAAGAGCATGTGGCGATTCGCACAGTACAGTAGCGAACAAGTTGAGGGTAAAAGGAAGATATCTGAGTTTGTTTCTACTAATTAAGGTGCTGTATTCATTCTTAAAGAACAATACGAATACTTCTTTTAAGTTAGGAATAAACATTAGCTTTGTTTCTAATTCGTAATTGTTATTTTCCCTTCATTTTTCAGTTAAAAATTTTTCAGAAAATTAAAAAAAAGATTATCCGAGTTATCCGAAATTTCCTGGTTCTTGGGGTTTGGATTCCCGGTATACAAGGGAAAATTACTCTATTCATCAAAAAATTCGACCTCGAGTTCTTTATGAGTCTCCCCGTTTTAGATCTCCCTGTGACCAAAAAAAAATTTTGGAAATAATGTTGGTCTCGCCGTCAGTCTGTGAACGTCTTAATTCACAAGCGCAAAGCGTTACACGGATGAGCTTTGGTGTGTGGTAATAACACTGTAATGGTAAATTTCTCTCAAATTTTTGGCGGAACGCTAAGAACAAGGAAGATTGAATTTAGTGTCGACAGAATTGTAGATCTGCAACAAATTTTGGACTAAGGGGTCTATTCTAATGAGCTTTGGTGTGTGGTAATAACACTGTATCGGTAAATTTCTCTCAAATTTTTGGCGGAACGCTAAGAACAAGGAAGATTGAATTTAGTGTCGACAGGGTGTAGATCTGCAACAAATTTTGATTGGCAGTTTGTCTATACTGGTTAGGGTTGGGAGACGTCACCTTTCCCGTTGTTAACGTGCGGAAAAGTGACGTCTCCCACCCCAACCGGGGGTACCAGAATAGACCCCTAAATCCGTCCAAGGGTTGATCGCATGCCTTCGTGAGTATGTGACCACTATTATTCAAAAACGCAACAGGTTAGGTAGATGAAATTTGGTGTCTTGTGAAAAGTGGTCTTGTCATAAAAAATTGCAGATGGGCACCAAAATTTTGATTGCAATCGAAATAAAAGAAGAGGTCGAAAATGCATACTCGATTTTCCTCGTTATGGACGAGTTTTCTGTTTTGTTTATTTACGGTAAAGTAAGACTTTCGCCTTACCCATCAACTTCCGGTGATAATGTTAACTAATAATGTGGCGAGCTTCACACCGTGTTGTCAGAATGAGCCATATTCTCGGAGTTTTGATTACAAACGCGTTGCAATAATGTTAAATATCAGACTGATACTTTAGTCGCGCATTTAAAATTTTTTGCTAAGGAACTTACTTTGTACACTTAAATGTAATCATTTTGGTCTGAGATGAAACTCTTTGAAGCAAAGAAACTTGTGCAGTACTAATATTGCGATAAATTAATCATTATGCAGAACTGATGATACGAATATTTCAGGTTCCAAGGCGTTTTGACAGCTCAAACCGGGGTGGGAACCACAAACGTGACACTCAGACGGTTTTTACAAGTGTTACCGGTCTATTCTGGTACCCCCGGTT
>BGPR01027128.1:0-15753 GCA_013235015.1 Araneus ventricosus
CAGATATAAAATTCTATTCATAAAACCATATAACAAATTTCACCTACCTAACTTTTTCGTTTTTGAGTTATTGTGCTCACATCCACACTGATGGACAGACAGACTGACAAGCAGATAATTCACCTTTTGACGAATTTGATCTATTTTTTGATGCAGATATAAAATTCTATTCGTCAGACCATATAAAAAGTTTCCCTATTTAACCTTTTCTTTTATGAGTTATTATTTTCACATCCACACTGACTGACAGACAAACTGACTGATAGTTCACTTTTTGACGAATCTGATCTAACTTTTGATGCAGAAATAAAATTCTATTCGTAAGATCATATAAAAAATTTTATCTATTTAACTTTTTCTTTTTTGAGTTATTGTTTTCACATCCACACTGACAGGCAGACAAACTGACAAGCAGGTAATTCACCTTCTGACGAATCTTATCTAACTTCTGATGCAGATATAAAATTCTATTCGTAAGACCATAAAACATGTTTCACCTACTTAACTTTTTCGTTTTTGAGTTATTACGTTCACATCCACACTGACGGGCAGACAAACTGACTCTCTGTGACGGATTTCGTCTAATATTTGACAGAATCTACAGTTTTGGTGTAAATACCGCATATTAAATTATACCTGTCTCTTTGTATTTTTGAAATACCATGTTCAAAGACAGACAGGCTTTATTCCAAAATGATTTTTTCGGACTCAAGAACGTCTAAAACACTTTATATACTCCTTTATCTCTCTTTGCATACTTCGTATACGAGAAAGTAATATGGGATTATAAAAAACTAAACACTGGGAAGAAACTAGGATAGATAGTGACCGACAACGACCAGGCCTACCCTAAAGGGTGTAAGGCCGAACATGGGACGGTGGGGAGAGAACGGTCCAAATCAACAGCAGATAAAAACAATGCCACATTCATTAATAATTCAATTAAAACACTTAAAATTTAACTTTTTCAAGAGCAAAAACAGTTTAAAATTCACATAAATCATAACATTAAAATAAAACACAATGAAGAAACTAGATTGTAGAATGCAGAATTTTCTTTTATGCTCCTTATTTGTTGTAATTAACATTGTATGAGCACACCACTGGTGCACTCGCTCTGCAGAGACCAAGCAAATGTTCGTACTTTCTTCGTAGCTACTTCTCGGCGCTTAGATCACGAGAAGAGATATTCTTAATCATTCAAAAATTATGGAAAATTCAGGGAAGTATCTTAAAAATTGCTCTTTAAAAAGAAACTGGCACCAAGGAACGGATAATTTTTTTGTATTTTAAGAAGGATGTTTTTCGACTTTAACACGTTAATCAACATGCGAATCAAATACGATTCACACAATTACAATTATATAATTGTAATTGTGATTATCAAATACAATTTATGCCTACTATTTAATCAGATGACCCTTCCTCTACTGTAGAGGAGTCATCCTCTACAGAGACCCTTCCTCTACAGAGAACGAGTAATCTAATTAGATAGATGGTTCGAATTTCAGACGTGAGTCGTGGCAACTAACGTGTTAAGAAATTGAGGCTAAATAAACCTGATACATTTAAAATGAATTTTTTAATAAATTTTTCTTTCATTACTTTCCCGATACAAAGCAGAAAGAGGAGAGAGTAAGCATAGAGTATCGTAATCCTCAAAACCCACCAGATTTTGGTGAATTTTTCAGATCTTTCTGAATCCGCGAAGAGCATTTTTAGAACTATATCTGTGAATATGTCCGTGTATATGTCAACGCGATTAATCAAAACCTCAAAAGCCTTGATGGATGACATTTTGATATGTTATCACAGTATAAGACACAAATCTATCAACATTTTGGTAAGGAATCCTGTTTGTAGTCATTGTCACAATTTAAGAATTAGCGTAATTCAAGTAAATTAATTAATTTTACTTGAATTTAACGTGCAAGTTTTGATTATATCGTTAATTTGACGCATGAAAGCCTGTACAGCACGTTCATATGCACTATAAACCTATGAACAAACCGAAATTTTATTATGTGACCCCCATCCGAAATCATGATATTTCAATTTAATAACGTGATGTTTGCCTTCCTTAAAATGGCTCAGAATAAAACATTAAAAACTCTCTTGCACTATAAGATAGCATAAATTAACCCTCTAGGCGTCTGAGCAGTAATTTTCCGCTTTTCATGTCCAATTCAAAAGCAGATAATTCATGTTTATGTTCATGATTTCTTAAATTAACATGAATAAAATATTCTTAAGATTTCAGAGATTTGATAAAGACCCAATAATTCACTTTATGCCTTAAATGCCCAGTTTTGCCTTTAAGCAACATACCCATTTTTGTCTTCTAAAATCTCGAGGATAAGACTAAAGCTCTAATGCCTGTTGTTTCCAGTATGGTACATAGTATATCAATTCACAACATATAGATGATAGCCTGAGTGCTGATAAAAATTTTTTTTAAAAATTATGTTCTTCACTTGATGCTGCATCTTTCTTGCTTCGTTAGTACGCTTGAAAATACCATATTTTATTCTACAATGTTGAAGGAAATTCCTTATCCGTATTATTATTCATTAAAATTCATCTGTGTTTGACATTACTGAATTTTATCAAGGAAATTTTCTTCTTAAATAAAGCTCAGTGTTGTCAGTAAAATATTTTTTAACCATAAGCTATACTTAAAACAAAATAGGATTTTTTTAAAGCATTTTCCCCGTGTTTTATTCAAGGAATGAAAGCCAAAAAACATTTTAAAACCAATTTTTTAAAAACCGGGCTTTTAAGGGTTAAAACAAGCGCACAATAATTTTCTTCATCATTATGAGTGATAATCTTGTGTTGAAATATGCAAGAGAATAGGCTAATTTTTTACGAAATAAATCCATATCTCTTCGAAATGGTTTTAAGTATAAATTTCCACATTGTTTATTTGTTTCTGCGTTAATGCTAATAACTGCTGAGTTATCCACTTTACTAGAACATTAAAAAAATCTAAGTAATTTGCAGTTGAAAGAGGATGTTCTAAACTAGCTTAATGCTTTTAAAAAGCACTTTTGAGATGAAATTTTATTAAGTAAGTAATACTGCTGAGATACATGTTGTAAAAGAATTAAAAAAAGTGTTTTTTCATTAATCGAAATACCTTCTCAAAGACTAAACAATAAAAACTCGGATATTCAACAAAATCTAGAGTCCCAATTCTCTTTGTGTCCTGTTCATTCATTCTTCTCAGAGACGGTTATTTTTAGGTACTGAGTGTTTTTTACCCAACCCTACTATAAAAGTTTTGTGTTATTTCACGAGTAAACCAGCGGGAGTGTTCTCCCCTAAACTTTCTCGTGTACTCCTAACATACGTGGCGAAAAAATAAGCTGAAAGGCATTAAAACGAGCAAGCGCCCCTAACGCAGTGGAGAGAAAAAGCTTGGAGGCGAAGGGCGTGGGTAGAAGAGTAAAGGATTAGCTCAAGTGAATCGCGCAATTACGCAATAACGACCTCGCGTCATTGTGTGATAAGAAAATACAAATAGGCGATTCGAACAACTTTTTTTCGACCGATTGAAACGAAAATTGGGCGCGGATCTGCAATTAATATTACCAAGCCTCATACCAATTTTTATTCATCAAAGACGTAGGGTTTACGAGTTATAATGTTTAGAAGTATGCGATTATACAGGCCGACAGACAGTCAACCTTTTGACGGATTTGTTCCAAAATTTGATACGGACCTACATTCCTGATGATAAAACTGTGTACCAAATTGTATCCATCTAGCTATTCAAGGTTTTGAATTACAGTGTTCACATGAACGCGGGCAGACGGACAGACACACTTCCCGTGGACGAATTTTGTCTAAAATTTGATAGAAACCTACAAAGTATGTGTCAAGATCACATACCAAATTTCCTCCCCGTAGCTGTAATAGTTTTTGAGCTATCGAGTTCACAGACAGACATACACACATAATTCCAAAATTGTATTTTTCGGACTCAGGGAGGTCTAAAACGTGGAGATTCGTGAAAATCTAGAGTTCGAGTTTTTTGACAATTACAATACTTTCTCTTTGTATACTTCGTATACGAGAAAATAAAAATTGCACCCCAATGAAGTCAGTAGCAGTTAAAAGATGATGTTATGCTCTTTAAGATGGTGTAAAAATAATTTTCGTGCGATAAGTATTTCATAAGTTATTGGCGAATAACCTCGTAATTTAGCATAAATTAACATCATTTAAAAATTTATGAAAATTAAACGCGAAACATCTTATAGTAATCAAACTAACGTCATTGGATTACTGCAAGTGCATATTAAAAGCTATGTATGCTCAGACATAAAACCGGAAATAAAAAGTCTACTTCGCAGTTAAATTTTCGAAGAAAGCAATATTTTCTTAACATAAATTTAACAGTGTCAAAAGCACATGAATAAAATACTTCATTAAATAACGAATTGGTTTAAATTTAATATTATAACAATGGAAAGCATTGTTACAAATTGTGTTTAAAATGAATTTTGGAATGTTAATTAATATTAGAGAGAACGGTGTACCGCAATAGAATTAAAATCATTAAAAGATAATTTTCTGCTCTTTAAGATGGTGTAAAAATAATTGTCGTGCGATAAATATTTCATTAGTTATTGGCAAAAATCGTCAAAACATTAGGCTTAACAGCGGCTAATTTTCGTTATTTAATTAAATATCTTAACCAGCGGGAGCGGCCTCCCCTAAACTTTCTCGTATACTTCTCGAAAACTTGTAATTTCCCCTCCCCCTGCATAGATAAAAAATTCGAACCTCCTGTAACACAGAATGCAATGACTATCAAAAGGTTTTTCATTGTAGATTATAATGATTTTAAAATATTTAGGTGAAGAATCATATTCAAAGAGATGCGTATGTATTAAAACTTAGCAATATTTATTTCCTATCACACTCTAGAAAGCTCCGATAATGCGAGAGTGTGTGCGAGCGAAAAGAAAAAAAAAAGGAAAAAATGACCTCGTTCGCTATCGCTGAATAGTTTGAGCATGCGAAGAGATAGCTTCCAGTACGCAAGTAAAAAATTGAATATGCATTTTGAACGCCTTTTTTTTAACCGATTGAAACGAAATTTGGACACAGATCTATAATTAATATTAGCAACCGTCGTACCAATTTTTATTTATCCATAGGGCGTAGGAGATATAATTTTTACAAGTATGCGATTATACAGTCCGACACACCATCAACACTTCGAGAGATTTGGTCCAAACTTTGATACGGACCTATATTCATGATGATAAAACTGTGTACCAAATTTTATCCATCTAGCTATTCAAGTTTTTGAGTTATAGTGTTCACATGAACACGGACAGACAGACTTCCCGTTGACGGATTTTGTCCAAAATTTGAAAGAAACCTACAAATTATGTTTAAAGACCACATACCAAATTTCATCCCCGTATCTCTAATAGTTTTCGAGTTATCGTGTTCACAGACAGACATAATTCCAAAATTGTGTTTTTCGGACTCGGGGAGGTCTAAAACGTGGAGATTCGTCAAAATCGAGTTCGAATTTTTTGACGATTACAGTACTTTCTCTTTGTATACTTCGCATACGAGAAAGTAAAAAGGGTTATTAAATCGGCAGTAATATTATTTAAAGCACTAGAGAGTAAAGCAAACAGTTTATACTAAAATCACCCCGAGAGACTTTGTACGCTTGAAAATACCATATTTTCATTCTACAATGTTGAAGGAAATTGCTTATTCGTTTTATTAGTTGATAAAATTCATCTGTGCTTAATATTAAAGAATTTTATCAAGGAAATTTTTTTTCTGAAATAAAGCCCAGTGTTGTCAATTGGTATATATATAACAAATTGTTTTTTAGCTATAAACTATACTTAAAACAGGATGGCCCAAAAACATTTTGAACTCAATTTTTAAAAAATCGGGCTTTTAAGGATTAAAAGATAAGTTTTAAGATATTAAAGCTATTAGATTTAAATAATTGAATGCTTAGAGTGTTTAAATTAGTCACCCAGAATTCTACAACTGATCGAGGCATTTGCTAATATCATTAATTTGGCTCAATCTCCTATTAAAAGGCACAGACCAAATGAAACCAGCCAAAATTTTACAACCCAACCTCACTGAGGGTGGGCCATGACCCCATATTACCTGGAACTCTACCCTAATTTCAGTGTGGCCCAGGAGATGATCCAGCACAGTGCTTGGATGGTAGGGATGGCATTGCTGTCGGGCGCGTGCAAAAACCTTGTTCATTATTTATTGATTAACGTACACGTGCAGCGTGCGGAATTCCTAATTCCGGGAAGGGGGATGCCTCCGAACACGGGGGGTTGCCTCTCCTCATCGGAGCGGCAAGATCTGAGTGTGACAGCCGGAATGGGGGGAGGGGGTAACTCCCATACGAATCGATAAACGTGCACGGATTGGGATTTTGAATCCTTTCGTGCCTAGTCCTCCACCAAGGAAAGGTAGTGCCCTCTCGCGGACAGGATTAAAATTTGCAAGTAATTAAAATTTAATTTTTTTAATTGCGTGGCATATTGATTGTTTTATTGAAAACGCACAGCTGTTAGACGGTGCCCGTAAATGGGTTTCGAAATTATATTTTATGTGTCCTTTGGTATGAAGGAGAACATAATGTACTGATTTTTAGTTATCCTACTTGAGGTATGGGCGGATTTAACAATAAATTTAAATAAAACTGAAATTGGGTGTGACTAACCTCAGATATCACGTGTCAGGATGAATTTTTTGTTACTTTATCCTTTGGTATGAATGAGAACATAATGTACTGATTTTTAGTTATCTTGCTTGAAGTATGGTGGATTTAACAATAAAATTAAATAAAACTGAAATTGGGTGTGACTAATCTCAGATATCACATGTCAGGATGAATTTTTGGTAGTTTATACTTTGGTGCTGTGTCCTTTGGTATGAATGAGAACATAATGTACTGATTTTTAGTTATCTTGCTTGAGGTATGGGTGGATAATTGAAATAAAACTGAAATTGGGTGTGACTAATCTCAGATATTACGTGTCAGGATGAATTTTAGGTAGACTTATACTTCGGTTCTGAAATTGGTTACCGAACTGAACACTCACTTTATATTATACAGAGGAACTTGGCCAGTTCGAACCTGAAGGGATTCGAAAATTCGATTTATCCGGGAATTCGAATTAAGAAAAACTAGGGCTGAAAATGAGCTCAGCAAGAGGAAAGGACAATTTTTAAACTAAATATGGCAGTAAAGATTGGTTTTTAATATTAATAAATAAAGCACAATTAAATTAATGAATAAACAGTAAGTCACTTTGATGATTAACGGGATGATAGTGATTAGCAAAAAAAAAAAATGCAATTTAAAAAATAATAATTACAATAAATAAGTAAGCAATTTTAATAAGCAAACAGTATACACCATTTTGAATGCAGCAAATCCGCAATCAAACTTCAAAATAAACAGTACAATATGCAGTGCTGTTCAAAATTATGAGAACGCTCATGAAAAATTTACATTTTTAATTATAGAAAATAAATTTATTTATTTATATATCAAATATATTAATTTTTTTACTAATCCTATCTCATACATTAGAAAAAGCTTCAAATACCTCAAATTTTGTCGCAGAATATTTCAGAATACGAACATTTTCATCTAAATTATGTGCAGTTCAAAATTATTCGAACGATCAAAAGTTTACAACGAAAAGTTGAAACATCATTTTTTAAATCAAACATCCGTGACTAATGTTTAGCTGGACCTCCTTCGGCCTCAATCACTGCTTCCAGTCTTTGATTCATGCTATCAACCAGTTTCAGCATTGTCTCCTTGTTTTTAGTGAGACATTCATCTTTGATCGTCTAAAAAAATTGGATTTTATTCTTTTTCTCTTCAAAAGGCTATTTAAGATTCAAAACTAATAATACGTTTTTTGGATGGAATTAAGGCATGGGCTTTGTGTTGTACACTCCAGTATCATAATCTTGTTTTTTGAGAAACAATTTTTGGCAATCTTTGACGTGTGTTTTGGGTCATTATTTTTTAAAAGATATTCCGTCGACGCACACGCAAATTTGCGATGGATTTCTTCTAAATTTAAGACAGGATATCGGTGTACATACTTCCAATCATTTTACCTTCGTTCTCACAATTTCAGCAATACCTTTAGAGGAAAACATCCCATACCATCCCATTTCCGTCTCCATGTTTTACTGTCTGCAGGATATCCATCTGTTTAAGCGCCTCACAGTCGCTACACTCTTTTACTCCTTTTTGATCCGGAAAGCACATATTTACTTTTGCCTGGCCATAGAACAGTGTCCCAGATTTGTGAATCCTTCGAAAGCTGCTTTTTTGCAGAGGCCAAGCGCTTTGCCACGTTTTATTTTGAGATGTTTGATCTTTTCCTTTAGATACAACTGATCAAACCCCAGTTCTTGAATCTACGGTGAACAGTTAGAGCTGACACATTCAATTTCAAGTCTTCCATGATCTCTCTTGACGATGTATCGTTCTTTTTCTGTGCCAATCTTACAATCAGAGAGTCTTCTCTTGCACTTGTTTATGGTGTTCTGCCTCGTCCTGTCTTGTTTTCGACGATTCCTGACGTCTCATACTTCTTGCACAAATAGTAGATTCCCATCTTCTACAATTTATACTTTTTTTGCTAGGTTTTCATGTGATACCCCATCCTTTCGATCTTCAGTGTTGCGTTGAAGAAGTTCAACAGAAATCTCTAAACTCTTGGGCGTTACTGTTGGCTTGACTGCTTCAGAGACCAAAAATAATTACCAAATAACTTGATCCATTAAAATTTTCAAAACTTACCAAAATAAATATAAATCCCATTCTTACTTACTTACTTAAAAATAGCCTTCGTCATTAGCCATTCGAATAATTATCAAAAGCTAAAATATATTGTTTAACAAAAATTCTTTTCTAAAAAAATAGAGTTATTTTAAGAAATAACTAAAACTTATATGCATTTATGGAGGATGAAATAAGGTATTAGATTGTATTTATTATTTTTAGTATCCATAACAAGAAAGCAGATGATCAAGTTTTTGAAATTTTACGAACACAAGATAAAGTTTTAACAGTCCGTTCTAATAATTAAGAACAGCACTGTACATTACATTTAATGTGTTGAAGGTTTAAAAAAACACCCGAGAAATTTGTTTTTGCTTTCCTGAATGAATGCTCTGTACAGCTGTAAAGATAATTTAACAGTCGTGATGTAATAACATTCGTGATCACACAAGGTATCGCACTTGATCAGGGCCAAATGGCTAATTTCTAAATCGTTAGGTATAGGCATATACTTACAAATGGAAAAATGCTTTAAATGACGTGAAGAACTATATTTTATATTGTTGTTGAGTTTGTACTGAAATGCACTGCTGAAAAAATTTAGAATTGTGAATTCTCACTCAGTCCACCTGTCCTATTAGTCATATGCATTAAAACATTTTAAACAAAACAAGTTTCACTGTTCTGTGACTGAAACAGACCGAGTTTTGAAGATCCCTATTTTAGACCATTTCCACAGCCACCTCGAGGAAGATCGGCCAACTAAAGGATGCCTCAAGAAAGCGGCAGCCGATGTTAAATAATAACAATGAAAAAAATTCAATATATTATAAATCAGTGTCTGATTTACGAATTGCAAGGCGATAAAGTAATGCAGCAGACACTAACAATTGCCATCAACACTCAAATGTCAATTTATTCAATGCATATGAAGTAATGTAAGGTGAAGATTTCTAATGTGACGGGCTTTCCTTTCGACTTTCTCGTATGATTCCGCAATATATCGCGTTTTGTGTTCATCTTCGTCGTATAGTGAAGATAATCGTATATGGGTCATTCTCATGAAAAAGGTACAAATAGCTAAAAAAATTATTTTACAAAAGAATGTAAAAATCTTTAAAATTGAATGGATGTTTCCATTTAAGCTTAATAAATAACCTCATATTAGTGGTCAAGTTTTCTGTTTTATTTTTCACTGTTGTTTTTTAGTTTTAAAATGTTTAACCTGTCTACGAAGTAGACATTATAATCAACGGAACTTTTACATTTTAAACGAAAGCATAATTGACTAATTATTGGGCAGATTTGGTGCACGTTTATTTCTTATAATTAAACAATAAAATTAGTTATTAAAAACCAGTGCAAGAAAACTTAACATTTTAAAATAAATAACACTTTTTAAATAATGGCACTGACTGTGCATTAGTTAAATAATATTTACAAACAATTTCAAATAAATGAAAGTCAACATTTTGCAGCAAAGTAATCAAATATATACTAGATTAAGGAATATCATATATTTATTAATAAACAATCTAGTAAGTCTCGTATTAAGTTTTTTTTACTCCCTTCTCTTCTGAATATGAGCATCTGACTGCTTTGTATTTTTATTTTCTGATATTCCCACTTTTCTAAAAATAAATTTAGCTATTAAAATGTTTTATATACATTATTGAAGCTTTAACATTATACATATTCTATAAGAATTGTTTATCTTAAATATTTTTGAGAATATAATTTCAATTTTAATTTTAAAAAATACGAAAGAAAATCACTAAATTTAATAAAAAATATCTACCAAAGAACTTTTTATCGATATTATTTTAATTTATCTAACTGTATCGTGATTTTTGAGATTTTGTCTCTTTGATTGACAATGCCATCCTCTCTGTGGAGATGCTGTGTCCCAGGAGGAGACAAAACTAAGTTTTGAATTTTTAAGTGCTTTGGTTTGTACGTGGCTAAAGTGATACACTTATCTTTATTAAATTTGACACTAAACCTATCAAATTTTTGTATTTAATTATAAATTAGATTTTTCTTAACTTATTTATGATATCCACGGAGTGAACGCTGAGAACTTTATCAAGCTGTAAATGGAACTAATAAATTGGATATATTCAATAAATTCGCAATAGAACGAAAATTTTTCTTAAAGAACAAATTGTCTGCCTCTCTTAAAAACTCTTTCACGATGATTTGACATGAGCTGCCATTGAAGATATTCTTTTTAAGTAATTTTCTTGGTCCACGCAGGGAGACGTCTTTGACTGGGGACAAAGTGGAAAAATTCATTATTAAGTAAAAATAATTAAAAAAATGTTAAGATAGACCTTAACTAGAGACTTTAAACTAGTTAATACTGAAAAAAATGCAATTTAAAAAAATGTTTGCGTGTCAGTAAATATTATTTTGAATTTCATGTGTAGGGACGTCCACGGAGGGGACTTTTGTCTTATATTCATTGAAAAATGAGAGTTAAATATTAAAACTATTTTAGTAGAAACATATTGAATAGCTTTCTTAAAACTGAAATTATACATATGAACAAAAATATTAGGACATTTGTTGCACTTTCTAATTTTTATCACTCGGGACTATAAAAAGCACCTTTTCGTGAGAATGACCCATATGCATTTAGCTTGTCTCCGAAATTTGATAGAAGTCTTGCAGACAAGACCACATACCAAATTTCATTTGTCTAGCTTGTTGCGTTGTAGAGTTATCGCGTTCACTCACATTCGAATGTAAAGACAGACAGTCAACCCTTTGATGCATTTGGATCAAAATATGATATAAATAAATAACTATTCTATTAATAAAACATCATCATAAGTGGCTCGACAACCCAGATTGGGTCCTGGTCTCCTCCATGAAATTATGCCACCTGAACCTATTCTCCGCGACACATCTCCAGTTATTTGATCTAATAATATTAACATATAACAAAATCATACGCTAAATATCACTTAGCCGGTTAGTAGTATTTTTGAGCCACCATGCTCACATTCACACCGGTAAGCAGATCGAGGTGCTTTCCTTCGAGGGATTTCGTCTAAAAGTTGATATAGACCTACAGTTTAGATGTAAAGACCGCATACCAAAATTCATTTACTTAGCTCTTTCCAATTATGAGTTATCGTGTCCACAGATACTGTCTGTCGCCACGAGAACACTGCTCGCCAAGTTGTCTAGTTGACGACGGTCGCTATAGAAACAGGTTATCGTTGGAAGAATCCATTTCGAGTAGGTAGATGTTCTGTCAAGTTTGTTACATTGGCGCACTTAGCTCCATATGTGAAGGAATGCGCGACTGTTGAAAAACCTAGAAGACGAAAGATCAACTTCCACCGCAAACTGGCGCCACGAATAAAATAAAACCCCGACATCCGTCGGATTCCTCCTATTCGAAATGGATCGTCCCTAATATAACCAGTTGCTATAGCGACCGCTGTCAACGAGACAACTTGGCGAACAGAGTTCTCATGGCGGACAGTCACCGATAGACGTAATTCCAAAAATAGTTCTTTTCGGACTCAGAGATGTCTGAAACGCGGAGATTCACCAAAATCTCGAGGGCGAATATTTTGGCGATTACAATAATTGAATCAGCCAGTTTGAAGGAGGAAACACGCGCCAACACACCGTGCACAAAACATGTTATTATCATATAGACGCTCATTGTTATCTGTAAAGCAGCTGCAGTGGTCTCGCCTAGACTTTCTCCTATACTCCCTAACAAAGGTGTCATTCCGCCTCTCCCTGCATAAAAACTACTGACCTTCGGAACGCCACGGGTTCTCAGATTTATATTGCCTTCGTAGATCGCGAAAGGACAACAATATAAGCGGGAGTAAAACATGCCAAGCGGACGCCAATACACAATATAGCGCGTTTTATGCGCCATAGTGTGATGAAGAAAACCGACTATGCATTTTGAACGTCTTTTTTTTCCTACCGACTGAAACCAAAATCTGATACAGATTTATTTAAAGAAAGAAAAGCACACTACAGAGAAAACTCCATTTACAGAGTGCTATAAACACACAAAGAACAAGAGCCACAAAGAGTAAACAAAAAAATGCACTAGAAAACAAAAAGTTGAACACAGAGAGTACACAAAATCAAAAACTATTCCAAACGTATAAATAATTAAAAACGAAAACACATAATCACAAAAGCACTAAAATACACTATGATACTAAAAGTCTTTAAAAAAATTAAAAGACCATTTCCAAAAGGCAAGGGTTAAAAAGTCAAAACACGCAAGTACCGAGTCTTCTAAAAACACACCAGGAGTTTAAAACGTAAATACACACTTGAGAAAAAAATAAATTGCAACACTTAAGATAGAAATAAATTCAAACACGGCGCCAGAAACATAGTATAAAAATTAAAACCTATAAAAGATATTAAAAAATGGTCGATTACATAAAAACACGGAAAATCAAAACGCATAAAAATCTAAAATGTTGTAAAAAGGCAAAATAAAACACACGAGCATGCAGACCGACAGACAGTTAGTTAACCCGTAGACGGATTTGATCGAAAAATATGTTACGGATCTACAATTCTGAAGATAAAATTGTGTATCAAATTTTATCCGTCTAGCTATTTAAATTTCTGAGTTATAGTGTTCACATGAAAACGGACAGACAAACAGACTTCCCATGGACGGGTGTTGTCCGAAATTTGATAGACACCTACAAATTTGGTGTAAAGACTACACACCATATTTCATCCGTCTAGCTCAACCGTTTTTGAGTTATCGTGTTCATAGACAGACAGACAAACATAATTCCAAAAATGTAGTAATCGGACTTAGGATGGTCTAAAACTTAGAGATTCAACAAAATCTTGAGATCGAATTTCTTGACGATTACAATATTTCCTCCTTGTATACTTCGTATACTGGAAAGTAAAATGGAACTAAAATCACTAAGCAAACCACTGATCTAAAGAATCTCATATAAAAGTTGTTAGAAGTTTACAACAAACCTTTGGTTTTAGTATTTGGCAACAACTTTTTGAATCTGACTCGTCGGTAAAACCATTATTCCTTTTATTAGAATTTTCACTTTTGGCGGTTGTTTGTTCACATGTCATCTATTAATTTTGTTTCTCATTTATTTTAAATAACTACTATAATAAATCATTAATAGTTAATTTGTTAAAAACAATAAATAAGAAAAAATATGAAGCTCTTTTGTTATTTATCCTAGAATACGGTGTTTGGATTCGTTCCCTTCTTCTTACTGCGGATTCAGCTTCTCTTATACTTCAAACAAGAAATTGTATTTGTTATTTTTGCCAAAAGTTTATTTTCTTTTAATTTATTTATTTCAGAGGTTGCGGATTCAGTTTCTCTTCTTATACTTCAAACAAGAAATTGTAATTGCTATTTTTACCAAAAGTTTCTTTTCTTTTAATTTATTTATTTCAGAGGTTGCGGATTCAGTTTCTCTTCTTATATTTCAAACAAGAAATTGTAATTGTTATTTTTACCAAAAGTTTCTTTTCTTTTAATTTATTTATTTCAGAGGTTGCGGATTCAGTTTCTCTTCTTATACTTCAAACAAGAAATTGTAATTGCTATTTTTACCAAAAGTTTCTTTTCTTTTAATTTATTTTTTAGAGGTTCCCAACCTGTGGTACGCGTACCCCTGGGGGTACACGTAATCAACGTTGATAATGGCGGAAACAAGAAAACAGAAGGAATTAAAAAAGTTTCAGAATTTTGTTTCCCACAGTGAATACTTACCGCTTAATAACTATACCACTTGAATATTTGATTATGACGGAGTGTAATTTTTAGCTATCCTTATAAGTTAATGAGAAATTATTACAATACTGATTTCATTTGTTTTGGCGTTGAACTGATACTATTGTAAAAAGGCAATAAAATGTAAAATCAAAAATAAGTCATGCAAATGGTTAATAATTCGAGTCACTTGACTCTTAAATAACCTAAGCCCTTTATTGATAAAAACTTTTTTGCATAGACTTCTTTGCAATGATTTATTATAGTAGTTATTTAAAATAAATGAGAAACAAAATAATACAATGTATTAATAGATGGCACGTAAACAACCAACCACAACAAAATGAAAATTCTAACAAAAGGAATAATAGTTTTACCGATGAGTCAGATTCAAAAAGTTGTTGCAAAATACTAAAACTAGACGGATGATTGGTGGGGGGGGATATTGACAGTGGGGGGGACGCGAAAATATAAAGATTAATCAAGAAGTACGCGAGGGGGAAAAGGTTGGGAACCCTTGATTTTTTTTTTCACATCTTTCGTTTTCCATGTTCTCAAATGCACAGCACCAAGGCTTGGCTTAGTTATGAGCGCGTATTTTTTTTCTCTCTATAGTGTTTTGAGGAGGGATACTTGAATTCTAATCATCCTCTATTTCAAAAATTCGAACTATTCCTAGTAAGTCGGCGTCATCGGAAAGAATTGGAGTAAAACGGATCCAAGTTTGAACAGTTCCTGAACGCAGAAAAGTATCGATTCGGCAATCATGGCCAGTGTTTTGAGACGGAAGGAACTTCCGCGTTTGGTGGAGCTCTGTCATTAGATAATGACTCACAGAGGAAAAAAAAATAAGCGAAACGAAACTGTGTGGTGTCGCGGGGCGGGCGTTATCTGAATATCTCGTAATGAAACTGATTACGCATCCTGCTAATGCGGGACTTCCATTTCATCGTAAACGATGAATGCGGGAAGCGGATTTTTTGGTGGAAGAAATATGCCGTGTTTGGAGAAAAGGAAAATCAGAATTTTGCGACTTAACAGTGTATACCGAGCTCAGTTCCTGCATCGAATTATGATATTTTTATACTTATAGTCCAAAATTAAGTCAGTCATAGACATAATCATTCGATACAAAATGGCCGATCATTCATTAACATCTGAAGCAGTA
>BGPR01027129.1:0-20987 GCA_013235015.1 Araneus ventricosus
TATTTCAAGAATTCGAAAGGAATAATTACATTTTTTCCCGTAACTTCCACTTGCATTTTAACAGATGACAAAATTTATCAGGAAGATTATTGGGGTTTCTGCTCTTTTAGTTGGAGATGTATAAAATGATATATACGATACAAATGTTTAACAGTTATAATTGATAAAATTTAACAAAAATTAAATTAAATATTAATATAAATTAAATTAAAATTAATTGAATATCTTTTGCATTATACAGAAAAGCGTATATGTAGCTACTTCTAATAAAATACAAAAAACAAATATTAGAAAATTAAAATTTAAGTTGAAAAGAAAAAAATATTTAAAAAATAGAAAAAGTAAACAATAATAATAATAACAATACACCTTTATGCGCGCTCAACGTAGCAGCATTAAATGATTTCATCATCAAAATTTTCTTAAAATTAATCAACAAAAACTATAGTATTCAACAACAGAAATTCTCAAATAATTAAAACACATAAAAGAAAAATGAGAAAGTAAGAAATCTAATCAAAATGGAAGAAAAATGGAAAAGAACCAGAATGGCGATACTTCTTCGGAGACCACACGCCATTGTAGTTCTAAAATGGACAAATTTTCTGTATAAAGGAATGACCATAGTCAAAATTTATTCCTTTATGTGGCCTGAATCTGTCCAACAACTGAATATAGGATAAAAGGAAAAAAAGAAAAAAAATTAATAAATTCCTCTAAAACAAAAACAATAAAAAGACAAAAAGAAAATGTAAATATTCATCCTCTCTTAAAATAAGAATCATGAAAAAAGACGCTCTAGACAAAGAAAGCAAACATTTAGAAGCTGGCCCCTAGCTCCATCTATGTAGAGAAATTAGCATGCCTTCGTTAATAATAGTACGGATGCTATTGTTATCGATATGTTGTAAATTAATTTAAATATATACTTAAATTAATCTTGCACATCTTTGTCTGAAATTATTTGCCTTTAACCCTTTGAGGGCAGGTAAGGCGTATAGAGTGCGCCAGTGGGTATGTACCATAAGGTGAATAAAAACTGTCGAAGATGGAGAGCTCGCCACCCTTCTAACCTTGTATTAACATCCCTCCTACTTGCTCTGATAGTTTACACTGACAATGAATCAGTCAGTTCGGTCTGATCGCGGTTGAAACAACATGAAACTCTCTCCCTAACCTAATCTGGCTATACGAAACATCGAGAAATTATCCCTACATAGCAGAATTCGGCTGTTTTGGAAAAAGCACCAAGAGAATGTTAGATGAGAACGAATCTGATGCATTATATCTCGATGGAGAAGTGACTGATCACAGCGAACAAGAAATTGATTCTGAGACTGACGCGGAGGACAATCCAGTTCACGAAGAATCTACCGACTCAGACTTGAACACAAATGTTTGTATAATCCATCCATTCACTCTCTAATACCATACAAATTGAAGTTGTGTATAATTAAATAAGCGTAGAAATTGGAAAAAACGGGATGGCGCATAAAGTGCGCCAACCTGATCTGAGTGTTCTAAAAAGTCACCAGTCCGCAAAGGGTGGAGTGTGAGCCACTGATCACGTGCATCATTCTGTTCTTCACTGAAGCAATAATTACAATATTGAAAGATCCGCAAACACTGTGACATATTGGCAACGTAAGTTGGCATTGGAGGGTAGTAATGTGCATTATGGTGGATCGAAAAGTATAGGATTTTTTTCTTTTTTCTGAAATTACTTTTAGCGCGGGGTGGGAAAGTTGTGTCTTAGGTATATTAGTTTACATATATTTTCTATTGAAATCCATTCATATCTTCCAGTGCTTCAAAAATAGTTAAAAATGGCATTTTTTGCAAATTTAAAAAATATATATATTTTCTAAATTCCCTTTAGCGCCGGGTGAGAAAGTTTTGTTTTGGGTATATTAGTTCACTTTTTTTTTTAAATATTCAAATTCATTCATATCTTTTGGTGGCCCAAGCGCCCCAAATATAGTTAAAAATAGACATTTTAAAAATGACATTGTCGCTTTTTTCAAATTTTCCCCTGTAGCGATGCGGTTTTGTTGAGGAAATGTCGAGAGTGTGGAAAAACACAGCAAAAGAAAAAAGACGGCATACAAACAAGTCGCCAAAACGGTCTCCAAGGTCAGGAGGTCCAGGCCTGGCTGATGCCCGTCACTCCATGCTTACCTCTGTAAAACTCCCTCCCCAACTATAAGACTAGCGACGCAGGAAAGCGACATTACACCTTTGTAGGAATATCAAAATATTATGGAAATATGAAACAGCTAGATATGCTCCAAAATCTGTTTGTTGGGTCTCTTGTTTCGAGTACAGTACTCTCGTTAACGTGGTGAGTTTCCGTCAGTTATCTGAATCTGAATAATAAATACAGGGTGGTCATAAGTTAGTAGACCCATTTCAAAAATTAATAAAAAAGTACTAATAATGTTACAACTACGGTTTTTTAAAAATGAGAGCGCATTTTAAAAGGGTTTTTTTTTTCAGATAGGTAAAACATCGTTAAGGTGGTCGTAAATTATTGGATATTTCCCGTTTTCGAGAAAAATTATCTGCGAAACTTTTAAAGTTAGAAGAAAAATAAAAGCATGTGTTTGCAGGGAATTTCACGCTCTTTAATTTGTTCATTTACATGTAGCGTGCAAACTGAAAATTTTTCGAAACGTTGAAGAAAAACTTTGAATGGAAACCAGAAAACGCGCATCGGCTTCTACTGATCGGTAGCCATTGCGTATGGAAATCTCTCTCTGTAGCAAATTTAGAACGCCGTATTGCTACGCCATCTATTTGGAAAAAAACTTTTTTTATTTGCTCTCTCATTTAATAAAACACATTGTTCTAACATTAATAGTTTTTTTATTAATTTGTGAAATGGGTTCGATAATTTATGACCACTGTGATGTATTCCAGCATGAAGAATCGTGGAGCCTCTTTATCAAAAATAATATGTTTATTGGACGTGTTCCACAGCACAAACATGTAAAACAAACACATACACTTAAATCACAAACGTTATATTACTCACTTACATCAAATTCCATGATCAATCCTCTTATTATTCTCCGTTGCTAGGCAACGTTAGCAAAAAGACAAATATATCGTTGCCACAATATTTTTATAAGCTTTAGAAAAGAATCAATACCAAACAATTTTTTAAATTTCTTTTACAGCCAAACGATATTTTTAAAGTAATTTCTTTTATGACCAAACGATTTTGTATCTCATTAATTTCTTTACTTTAAATATTTTAGTAATTCTACAAATATTTATATTTTTATAAGCTTTAGAAAAGAATTAATACCAAACGATTTTTTTAATTAATTTCTTTTTCAGCGAAACAATATTTTTAAAGTAATTTCTTTCATGACCAAACGATTTTTTATCTCATTAATTTTTTTTCTTTAAATATTTTAATAATTCTACAAATATTTATATTTTTATTTGTTACGAATATTACACCACACTGTATTTCATAAAAGAACATCTTTATAACAAGAATATCTAAACTAATTTCCTTGCAACATCTGAGTAGCCCTGAAAGACTTATAGAGACAAGTTATACTCTGTGATTACCTCTCTATACTGATTACAGTCAAAATGTATTTGAGGATCACATAGTCTAAATATTCTAGTATCCCTTGATATATCTTACTAGATTACCATCAGTCTCGTTGTACTGGTTACATCGGAAACCGTTTGACTGAGAGTACTTATTAAGATACAAATGCACGTCAAATCTTAAGCGCATTAGGTGGCCTTGCTATGAATTCTGCTTCGTCTTAGTTCCGACTTATGTTAGTAAGCGATGATCCATCCTTGTCGTAATAAGTCTGAAGCTAATCCCGACACGTATTCTATACGTTTTCAGACTTATGTTTATAACAATCAAGGAGATATGGAAACCACTGGAGGCTTCATTTTGGAAATGTTATTTTGGAAATCAAATGATGTTTGATGATGAGTTATTTTGCTACGAACCTGTAATTCCGCTTCATTTCCATATTAGTTTTGTGGTTGAAAAGAGGGTTTTACAGAGACTCTTAATGGTTTCAAGGCAGAAAATTCAAGATTATGGCTCTAACTCGCATAGGAAGCAAGATCTGAATTTTTCGACAGAATTCCGTGTTGCTTCAAACCCTGTCGGAAAGCTATAAATAGCGGAGGAGTTAAATCGAGTGATAAATCTTTTTGGAGTTCTACTCAGTGCTAGTCAGCTGCTAGGCACTGAGTGCTACTGATATGGATGTTGCTGTTATTATTGGTGATTTGCTGTCGCTCGTGTTGCTAATATGCACAATTGAAGTTTCCCTTGCTACCTGTGCTTTCTGGAATATTCGAGGATTAAAGCGTCGTTCTCCATCTTCCTCCTTGTTGGATTGCTTTCACCGCAAACCCAGAAGACTATTTTCGTAACAGTATGCTATCCATGTTGATTTATATTGCTTAAAATGACAAAAATCTTTAATTTTTAAATCTTTGCGACAAATTCTTCCTCAAAGTTTCTCATTTCGATACATATTTATTTAACCTCCTAATTAGAGGACACGTGCTATTTAGGATATTTAATGGTATTTCAATCCATGCAGAGACGTAAAGGACACTTGACAAACTGAAACATGTGCAAAAGTTTTTTGTTTTTGAAATTACTTGCTACTCTGGCTTAAATAAAGATTTAAATATCAAAAATTCTGTAGCTCGATGCACGATTTAGACATGTTGTTGCATGTAATGGAAGTCAAGTAATCATTTATTTAACATTTCATTTCTGTTCAGATTGGTTTCAGGAGTTCCCTTTATAATTATTTAAAGATAATCTTAGAATATGTAGTTCAAAAAACAATGTATTCCTTGAACTTTATAACGCAAACTTAAACATGTCCGATTCAAACACTACTTTTACGATCTCGAGGTGTTGTCTTCCTTTTTATTTTTTTTGAAAAATCATTCATCATCATGTTTTTTTATTCCCTTACTCAGGAATATTTGTTATTCTATGTGACAATAACTTTTTCTAGACTTTTATCACTTTCGTAAATTATGTCATTCAGTAACGGTAAGCTTCTCAAAATTCAAAAAGGTATGATTTCTTTTTTATATTCTATAATAGAAACTAGATCAGGCTGACTTTCTTAATATTTCAATATTTTACAAAGGTCTATACATTTATGTTACAATACATATGGACTCACTTTAACCCATTAACTGCCAGCAACATTTAGAGCACAGGCAGACTCCACGAATATACTACGAGGTATCTCGTAATTGGCAGTGAATGGGTTAAAATTCATAATTAATACTACAATAAAGAAATTTGCTGTTGTCTAGAGTTTCTCGTGTTTGATTTAGATGTATAAGGATTAAAATATTAACCAATGTCTATGGTTAACGTCATATTTCAAACACAGCCTTCTCGTCAACTTCGAGCACTTCAGGTAATTAATCAAATCTGATGAAAACGCGCTCCATTCAGAACACTCAATTCAAATAATTTTAACCATAACATTTAAAGTAACTATATAGCACTTGGAGAAGTTATTTAGTAACTAGAAAATCACCCGTCATGGTATGACGGGTGCAATTTGAGAAATTTTCCGTCAAATTTGAATTGTTTAAATAGATATATATGCGAGAGAAATGTTTAACTTTGACTGAAAACAAATAAAATAAACACGTTTTATGACAAATATTTTTTTATTTACATATTTCTTTATTCAAAAAACCTCCTGGTAAACAACATTCCGTGTGAAGTATTTTTCGTTGTTTAACAATTTTATTATAATTCAATAACCATAAAATTCTCAGCTTGTCAAACGTAAGTTAAAATTTCAAAAGAATTCTTTTTCGAAATGCTAATCAAAATAAAGCAATTCTCTGCTTGACGAACGTTGCCAAGATATATTATCAAATTATATCACCACGATTGCAATAAATAATCGGACGCATCGTGGCGTCCGAACTATATCACGCGCATGATATACCAATGACGTAATTGACTACTTTCTATTAAAAACGGAAATTAATTTGAAATATATGATTAATATAATTTAAAATTTCTCGGGAACTATTGACAATAGCGAGATAAATTTTATATCAATTGATAGAAAATTTTATTTCACCGTTTTAGAGTTATTCAATTTGAAATTAAATCGACAATTACACTTTTAAATTTAAAATGACTGAAATGTAGGTTCACTAACAATTAAATAACGCTGTTTAACGTCTCGCAGAGCTTTGGCGAGAGTTTTATAGTTGGTGACGTCAGAGCTGTTACCTAGAGACAGATCTGGGCTATTATATTAGTAATTAATCATTTTGGACTGCTTGAAACTGGAAGGTCTTTCAGAACTATGCAGCCTATATACGATGATATCCCCTAATGCATCTTGCTAGATCATCAGTAACTCTTGTAGTTTCAGGTCCCTTTCTATAGAAATCCGTTTGATTGAGGTTAACTGGAGAGAGAATTATTGATTCACATCAAATCTTAAACGGATTAACTGTCGTTGTCATAGATTCTGCTTTGTCCTAATCCGAAATATATAGGTTGGCAGCAATAAGTCTCTTTTCCGATGTACATAATTAATTAACCTCGATCCAACATCGCCTCTGAAAGTTCACAGATGTCATGTTTGTGGTAGTGTGAGCAGATTTGGAAACAGTCGGATGTTTCAGGTTGGGATATTACTTGAGAAACCGAATGAGGTTCGTCGTTCAATGTGTATCATTTAATGTGGTATATTTTTAAAATTATTAAACGAATTTGGTACATTATAGACTGAAATCTGTCTCATTCCAGTTTTTCATTTCCTAGTTTACGCTTTTTACTCTCTCGTATACGAAGTATACAAAGTATTGTAATCGTCAAAAATTCGAACTCGAGATGTTGACAAATCTCCACGTTTTAGATCTCCCTGAATCCGGAAAACACAATTTTAGAATTATGTCTGTCTGTGAACACGATAACTCGAAAACTGTTAGAGCTATGGGGATGAAATTTGGTATGTGAACTGGACACATAATTTGTAGGTTTCTATCAAATTTTGGACAAAATCCGTCTAAGGAAAGTCTGTCTGTCTGTATGCCCGCGGTCATGTGAACGCTATAACTCAAAATCTTGAAAAGTTAGATGGATGAAATTTTATACACAGTTTTATCTTCATGAATGTAGGTCCGTATCAAATTTTGGGCAAATCCGTCAAAGGGTTGACTGTCTGTCGGTCCGTATAATTCACTTTTGAAGAGAATCCGTAATCTCCGCGCGCATGCGTACTGCAAGAGCGGAGAGGAATTTCATTACGGAGTAGCGAATTACGTCAGTTTGTCCTTGACCCGGTAAGAGAAGAAAATCGATACGCATCTCTTTGAATTTCATTTTTTGCCTAGATATTTTTCAATCACTGTAATGAAAAACCTTATAGTCATTGGATTCTGGGTAACAATAGGTTCGAATTTTTTTAGCCACGCGGGGGAAGGGGAAACGGCACCTTTTTTGGGGAAGTATACGAGAAAGTTTATGGGAGAACACTCCCGCTGGTTTCCTACTGGGCTATTACTGTCTGTTCGCCACGAGAACTATCGCCGCCAAATTATCTAGTTTACGGCGGTCGCTATAGCAACCATTTGAATTGATCCATTTCGAATGGGAGGAAACCAACGGAAGCCGGAGTTTTTCTTATTCTTGGCGCCAGTTTGTGGCGGAACACATTTGAATGAGCTTCTACCTACTAGAGATGGATTCTTCCTACGATAACCTGTTTCCATAGCGACCGCCGTAAACTAGACATTTTGGAGGCGACAGTTCTCTTGGCGGACAGACAGTAGAGGATCAAAGGCTTCCGGTTTATGAGGAGTTGCTATTACATTTCTATAACCGTAGCGAAAGTTCTTGCAAGAAATAAAGAGTAAAAATAGCAACTAGAAGAAAAGAATGTTCCTAGTCCTCTATTTATAAAGGAATTTTCGAAGAAGTAAAGGATGCAATACTCACATTAAATTTATTTTAACCCAGGTCAATTCGTAGTGGTGGGGAGAACATTTTATTTTCTTGCTGAAATTGGGGTGCAGATTAAGATAAATGTAAAAGCCTGGAATAATCCTGATAATCGAACTTCAATATTGTGAAAATTCGAATTCTTATTGATAAGATAAATATAAGGAAGATGAATTCGAGGTGATTAACAGCCGGATTTTCACTAAACAAATATACAATAAGTATAAAAATAAAAAAGTTAAATTTTTGTGGTTAAACCACCAGCTTACTTTGATATACTTAATACATGAAGATTGAATACATTTTCTATAAATTTCCAAAATCCTCATAGTGACAATAATCTCGACATTTGCTCCTTTACTTCCAAGAAAACGAAACATCTTTCTGATAGAAAAATCGTCACAGACGAGAATCCCTCCCCCAACTTTTCTACTGAACAACGCTTTCAAATGTCCAATAGTGACCAGTTGGTTTGCGGTATAGTATGGCTGAGGCACACGAATCAGAGGAAAAATGTTGTGGATTCTCTTTCTGATATTCATCAGAATTATTCAGAAACTGGTAGACAAATATGCTTTTAGAGTAGAATTGCTACACTGTAAAAAATATCCGTTTTTTTCCGGACTTTTTCCGTATATTTGACGGTTTAAAGCTGTTTGATGACAAAACGGTTTTTCACCGTTTTCCGCTCCAGCCATAAACGGTTTAAAACCGTCAGTTCAAATTCTGTTTTTCGTCATACGGTATTGCTTTCCGTACGATGACTTTCCCTTTTTTTAAATGTAATTTTATTGCATTCATTTCGTGTTTTTAATAGGGTTCCATCTCCGCTGTTGTTTACACATGTTGCAGTAACTGTTGTCACTCATGAAAGCTAACCTTAAAACACGTGTTCTGGCAATAGTTGATTTTTACACCACTAGGTGGCGCCACTAGAGCTATAGTGACTTTAAAACTCAAATAGATTATTTTTACTTCATTTTATGAAGTCTCCGGTGGTCTAGAGGTTAGAGCGTCTGCCTTTTATTTCTATGAACGCTGTTTCGATCCCCGGCTCGGAGGAGTTAGAAGTTTTATCACCATCTTGCATCGCAATCGTCCAAGTAAGTTCAATTAAAAATTATATTAATTAAACTAATTGAAATTAATAATTAAGCCTTGATTAATTAATATTCATAATTGATAATACACATCAGCATATTTCAACTCGAACAGAAGGAGAAAACCAACTCGACTCAGTCGATGACGTCACTTACTTCGATGACTTAATTTTTTCAGAGAAAACTTGATTTCATACGGTAAAAAACCGTTGTGACTACGGATTCACTTCTTAACTTTTACGGGAAAAACTTGTTCCTGTATGGTAAAAAACCGTTGTGCTTACGGATTTACTTCGTAACTTTTACGGTTTTGCACAACCAACCCAGCTGCCAGTTTAAAACCGTAAATTTTACGGGATTTTTTTTACTGTGTAGCTGCATTGTCGGATTTAGTCTTTGAACCGTTCCGAGCAAAAGTAAAAAATTGCGCCCCAATAGAACTACAATATAAGCATTCTAAAAAAAGTTATATGGTCTTTTCTTTCATTTTTAGCGAACGTCAAAAAACAATAGTGTAACTCAGTAATTGATGTAAATAACATTTCATTTAAGATACAATTAACAGGAGCACAATTCAGACGAATTGTTTTTCACGAACTTTTAGTTCAGAGAATTCTTTAATTCAGAAACATCTAAACTGTTAATGAGTTCAGACTCAATTCCTAATATAGGTATAACAAATTTTTCTGTACCTGTTAAACTTCTGGACTTCCAACAATTTTAGTACTGAACTTTGCTGAAAGAAGCGATAAAAAATGATATGATGAATAACGAAACTTCTACTTCGAAAATCGAAAATATCGCTTCGAGGTGTTTCGACTCCTGTCCTGTGCCATCTTCGTGCCAAATTTCGTACCTGTAAGTACAACGGTCTCTGCGCTGCACCGCACACAGACATTACCTCATATATATATAGATAGATTACTGGATGCATTGAAAGTTTTGTGGTCATTAGTACATAAAATTTGATTGCTTTTTATTATTTTTTTAAGAAAATTTTCTAATTAATTCAGAAACTACGTTGCAAATTTTTGCTTATTTTGTTTTGGCCATTTTGCGAAACCTCGATTTTTTTTACTCCGTGCAGAGGCACGGATTAACGAAGTTTTCGACCGGCCCTGCTTACTGCTGTAGAGTTGGATGCAGGTTTGTTTCCAAACAAAATTGCTTTGGGTCATTTTCCCCTAAAATTTCTCCAGGAAGACAATCTATTCTCAAACTCTAAGTCAGAATTCTTCCTCAGGTGCTATGTACTCCGAGTTCGTTTTGAAAAATAAAATATGCTATACTTGCCCGTTTTTCACGAGTCCTTGTCTTATGAACATGGCTAGATGTGCCAAATGAAGTGGTATTGTATCCACCATGCTTCAAAAATATCAGATCTACCATTCAGTTTCAAGAGTAAAATATGAGGGCAAGAAAAATCATAGCTTCGAGATATGTTTATTTCAATCAAAGGAATTCTGGAAATGTTAATCGTCGTTTTAGAAAAATTGGTTAAAGAATATTTTATCGATTATAAGGAATCTGTTGGTGGGGACAATTCTGACAATCAAACTGAAAAAAAAAATTCGTAGTAAATTTTTGAATGTTTGAAAACGACAGTGATAGAAAGGTGAGCCAAGTGTGTGGATATCGAACACCCTAATACACTAAGAAATATTCAGAATTTAATTGTTTCACGTGCTGCTAGTTGTTAATATCCCGGTTCTTAGAAAAAACATCTATGTTATGAATGACGAGTAAATAAAGTATTGTAAGTTTTCACTTATTACAAACCAAAAAAGTACTGAAGCTAAGATCAGAAACAAGGCAATAAAGCAGAATTCGGATCCACTCTGTTAAACAGTAACTATTACAAATTATCACTGTGGTGGATGAAAAAGGAAGAGGGAACGGTGCTGACCAAAGCAATTTTCATTACAAAAGTGGTAGTTCATATGAAATAAACATATTTAGTTGTGTGCAAAGCAATTAACCTCTCGCAATGAACGTCTGGAGAAAATATATCTGAGCCAGTGTTTTCCTTTTAAATAATTTGAATATTATAAAAATTTATGATTATCACCTGCTTCTGTTTCATAAAATTTTTCTTCTATACTTATAAAAGGCAATGTTTGTGTGCGTGTGTGTGTTTGTCTGCGATGTCCAGACGAATCTATCGCACTTACAGCCATGAAATTTGGCACACCGGTAGTCGTAATGGTGACTGAATGCACCTCGAAGCCGAAATTTTAAGATTTAATCTAGAAAATTTTTTATTTAATGTTTTGTGTTGTTTCGTGTGATTTTCGCACTAATTTCTCAATAGCATGAGTTTGGATAATTGTACGAAAAAAATAGATACACCATCGGAAAGAGCAAGCGATTTCCGTTCTAATGAAATCAGTTTTGAATTTCTAACGTAATTTACTGAATTTAAGAATTTTTAAAAAAATAGTCAGTTTTGCTATCGGAATGTTATTTTTGTTTTTAAATTTGTTGCATCCGACTTTCTAATAACACTAAATTATTTTCAGTTTTTTTCAGCTTATAACAAGAACGGTTCTGTCAGATTTAAAACAAGGGCGGTTAAAATATCTTTTTCCGTTTTTTATAATTAATTTTTTCCTGGGCAGATGAAAGTTATTTTTCTCGAGCTAATTTTCTCCCGCGACACTTTTCCGGAACGCAGCTGAATTGAGTGACTGATTATTATTTTCGGCAGTATCTTAACGTATATCGCATACTTTGCTTGCAGTATAATAATTTTCACGTTGCAATTTTTTAATATTGTTTATTGCGAAAAAAATAAGGGGGAAAATCAATAATGTGTATCTTTTGTTTTCAAAACTTTTTCATGTCATTGTGAGCGGGTTTTTTTTTTCATTTTGTTCAAGTCCTGATTCCACGGGCATCGCCGTGCGCGTACTCCTAGTTTCACATAAAGCAATTTAAAAAAGCCAAAAGGATAGGCGTAGGTTTATATTTTTAGACTAGGAAACTGCAGAGTGAAGCTTGAAGAAACGGAAAGTTAAAGCTTCTGACATGTAGGCTTCAAGAATCGGAATTGTAAACTGCTTTATATTTATTGCATTAAAGAAGCAAATTTGCTCTGTTTTAAATCGCATTTGTCTTCATAACAAATGTGTCTACATATTATCTTCTTAAATAGCATTGCTCAAATTTCGTTCTTTTTCTTTCCAAAAATACAAAAGGGCATCTTCAATATCAGTCGAGGAGGCATCGCTGCAGCCATCCCAGATAACTACTGCATTTTCTGGATCTTCGATTTGTCGCCAAGTCGCCAAACTGGTCAACTGATCTAACAAGACGCCAAACACTTTTGGCGCGCCAACATATTTTTTGTTTCCATTGTCATTCACAAATAAAAGACAACAGATCCTAACATTTTATTTATAAACCGAGTCTAGTGTGATGCGTTGGATTCTTTCGGCGCCAGAGACAGAAGAATTTCTTCAAATTATCCCAATTACAAACCCGAAATTTTCCTTTTTAAGCCTTTGTCACCAGCAACTTCAAGATTATCTTTTCTTAAGAACTTTCTAGAAAAGCGCAGCTTCGAACGGAGTTAATTAAATTGCATATGGGAGAATTTGGGAATGATTAATTTTAGACGCTCTTCTCTTTTATTTCTTCTGGAACTGCTGCAGTATTAGGTTTCAACATTTCCAACATGTGAAAAAGAACGTTAAGTTGGAAAAAGTTTTCTCTGTGTGATTTTAATTTGCTTAACGAGACGGTGGACTCTATTATGCATTTTTGCAAGTTATTGACATAGAGTTAGGAAATTTTGAATGCATATACATCAGAATATAAATATATCAAATATTGTTTAGACTCTTTTAAACTAAACATATCATTTAAAAGAATTTTAAAACTCCATTTATAAAAAATATTAAAATATTCCGTAGTCTTTAATTTTTACTTTTTCACTTAAAATCACTTATTATCATTCAAATGCATTTGAGACAGAATTGTGTATTACTTTATAGTATCATATAAAAGCGAATTTTCAAAATGTATGAACATTCATACGCCCTGAATTTTCTTTAGAGTTTTGTGTTATTCTAATTTTAAATTTCCTTTAAACTATTTAAAAAGAGTTTACACCTAAAAGGAATGCACAGAATTACTTTAAAGTATAACATCACTCCTTTTTAGAAATTGTTATAAAATTTTCTCAAAAATTAATATGCATGGAGCATTCAAAAGGGCATTTAAAGCTGAGAATAATTATTTAAAAAAAATAAAAAAATTTAATAGACCACGTTTTTAAAACGGACTAAAAAGTATAAAATAATTTCTTCTAGCCTCATACAGATTTATAACCCCATACAGATTTAAAACGAAAAACGTGGGGCGCATGCAATATTTAATAGTAAGGAGTGTAGGGAGTAGCTGTCGTTGAGAAAACTCACACAACAGTTCATATCATTTCCATTGCAATAAAATTGTTAGTGAGTGAAATAAACTATTTATACATCAATTAACTATTACATGCGCCCCACGTTTTTCGTTTTGAATCTGTATGGGGTTATAAATCTGTATGGGGCTAGAAGAAATTATTTTATACTTTTTAGTCCGTTTTAAAAACGTGGTCTATTAAAATTTTTATTTTTTTTAAATAATTATTTTCTGCTTTTTAGTCTTCTGTGTGTGAAATTTTGCAATCGATTTTAAACATCTTGATGAGATTTTGACGGAGACATGTGGCAAATTTCTGGTTTATTACAGTTTCTCTTCACCTGATCATAAATAAAAAAATGTTATTTTCCTGAAAAAGTAAGTTATGTGACGCAGAGACCTTTGAGATATAATGAAAAACGTACTGCGCATGCGCAAAGATAAGGTTAAAATATGGGGTGCTTCCATGGACCATCCTTATACCCAAGAACCAAGTCTGTAATGTTAATAGTTTTCGAGATATAATGAAAAACGTATTGCGGATGCGTCATGCAAAATATGAAATGACAGACAAACGGACAGACAGACAGACAGACAAGAAAGCGAATTAATAATGCATTGTCATCTAGTTCTGAACTATGTTTAAAGTTTCAAGTCTCCAGCTCATCGGGAAGTTAGTTTAAAATCGATCGCAAGATTTGTACCGAACAGACAGACAGACAGACAGACAAGAAAGCGAGTTAATAAAAACGTGGTAAAAAGGACATTTTCAGAAAAATTTATCAAAAATATACTTGCTTGTCCTGTATTATTCCTAGTTTAATGTTATTTTTTTCACCTATAACATATATTTTGAAGATAAAAATTAAAACAGAAATTTCACATTTTAGTAATTTATTAGTCCGCCATCCATATATGTCACAATAAAGTATTAGCCAAAGAGAAACAAAATTTGGATATCCATCTATTCTACAAGATTTATACGTAGTAATGAACTGAATTGTTTACATTTTCTGAGCGATCGTGTTCCTGTGAGATTTCGGAACTCGCCCACAATAAATTTCAGAATGGCTTAAGAAATGTGTGTAAGGAATATTGCAGTTTCCTGTGTCAATACATATAACTTATCAAAATTTAGAGCAATTTTGTGATAGAAGGATCTTAGAATTTTTCATATAAATTTTTTTCAGTACGTCCAAATTGCACAAGATACTCTACTAAAATTGCTACGATATCTGCCTAATATTGAGTAGTATTTAAAATATCGAACGTCAGAATATCATCGTAAACGTATCGTGCAGCATCTTTGGCTGAAATAATAGAAAAATAATACAATAAAATACAACAACTTTAGCGAAAAGATGATCGAAGCTATTAAAAATAGAATCCGGCCTGGAGACTTTACCAAGGGTCACTTCTCGGCAAGGATTCAAAAATCGGTTTTTTTTTTTCTGTGAGGGATCTGACAAATGTCTAAAATTTAACCGCTCCTGAGCCGAAAAACTTCTATTTTCGGGTAATAAATTATTAAGAGTTTTATAAATTAATAGAGTAAATTTTTTGTCTTCTTACTTCTGCTATTTGTTCTGTAAAATGTGTTGAGATCATTTATGTTTGTAGTGTTAGCTGTATCTGGAAAATGGCTCATTTTTCTCTCCCAACCTTGAATTTTTCGGGAGGTCAAATTTTAGGCATTTGTCAGATCCCTCGCAGTCAAATCCCATTTTTGAGCCCTTGCCAGGGGTCGACCCTTGATGAAATCCCCATGCCGGATTCTACTTTTAATAGCCCCAGTCATTTTTCGCTTAAGTTCAGTTACTTTGTTGTATTCTTTTCATTGATATTTTGCCTGCTGCTGTATTTTGCGCACACCAGATGCAATGTTGTATTTGTTTATTTTTCATTTGCTATTTTAAAATGTAATTTTTAGGTGCTGTTGTATTTCCTTTTTTAAATTTGTGCTGATTCGGTATTTGATGTAACAATAACATGTTTCTGAAGAAAATGATGTTTTTTTTTGTCATTTTAAAATTAAAAAATAAATAACTAATTTAGTATGTTAATAGTTCCGTTTTTCCTAGTTTCAGTAATATTTTTGGCTAAATTGAAAATACGATAATTCGCTAATTCGCATACAAATAAATGTACCTTATAAAATTTTATATAGTCAGTCGTAGTTATGAATCACAATCACTTTCACCATCCTGCTAAATTTTTATTAACCTTCCAGCGGGCGCGCTTAGACATATCGTGCACCGTATTATATATATGAAATGTTTTCGTTGTTGTAGTCATTAAAAGGCGGAATAAAGAGCTATTTCTTATTATTTAACGAATTATGAGAGTGGCGGATATACGTGCATCTAAGGGGTCTATTCTGGTACCCCCGGTTGGGTTGGGAGACGTCAGTCTCCGCTGTTACCTGGGTCAAAATGTGACGTCTCCCAACCCAACCGGGGGCACCAGAATAGACCCGTTAGTTTAGGTTTTCAAGTCAAAAGCGAACAGAAAATCCCTGCTTTTTCTCAGATAAGGGATTAACATATAGACACGTGATCAAAGTGAAGGGAATAATAGCTATTTTTAGTAAATTAAGTAAGTGTTTTAGGGAAAAGTATGGCGCCAACAAGTCGCTGATTTCGCGATTTAGGTGGGCGCGTGGAAGTAATTATAATATTCTTTTAGTAATAAATATGCCAAAACGCGAGATTTAATATACCTCCAGCGCGGGAAACAGAACGAAACTGGAATTTCAGAAAAGTGATTTTGGAATACATTAAGACTTGACTAAGATTTTAAAATATATAATATTAGAATTTAAAGTAAAATTAAGTGAGATTACATATATATACAAAAATAAATGCAACTTTTATTTATGTTATCTGCATTTATTAGCCTAATAGTAAACAAAGTTTTTATAAATAAAATTGCACTTAAATATATAAAATAACGATATAAATATGTAATACGATGCACAATTCAAGTATCTCCTGCGAACGCGCGCCCGGTGGAAGGTTAATTCCATGCCTAGCCATTCCTAGTTAGAGTATAGTTTCTGCAACCAATAACAAGCATGACTTTTCCTCTGCACTATAAACAGTAAAAATTTAAAACTTTATCTATCCGTGAGAATACGACCTCGTAAAAGAATTCTTTTATATTTTCCTTAAAAAAGACCCAGTTCCAGTATACCAAAATCTTTCAGTCCGACAAAATACATTAAGTTGCATAAGTACTGAATACCGTTGGTGATATTTTTTGAAACAGAACAGAATTAAATTTAAAATTCGGTATTCTTCAACGCTAAGAAAAGCAAGAAATTTTTACACACTTAGTTTATTGCTTTGACTGTCGGAAACTTCTTTAGGCTAGAAAATTTAAGAAGTGCGGGTGATACTCAAAGGTGCCTGTGTAATCTAAGTATAGAACTTTAACACAACTTTTTTTGCCGGAGGAATGGAGTATTTTCGAGCACGCTTTCTCATTTGAGAATTCCGTTATGTAATCACTTTAGAATAAGAGATGTGGATATATGGAAGTCATAATGTAGATAAGATATATGAAATTTATAAAAAAAGAAATAAAAGAAAATTACATTTTTATTTTCTGTTTTTTCTACACGAATACATATTTCAGTTTTTGAGATGTCATTTTCAATTTATAGAGTTTTTTTTATTATGAAGTTTGACGAGAATAATTTCTTCAGCGTCATTCAAAGTTTTAAGCAACATCAACATTTTCCAGCGACATAACATTTTTGTCTGGAAACTATTCTTTTGATACATGACGGGTATGTTATTGACAAAATGGGAAATTGAGCTATTCCACGGAATAACATGTTTTCAAACAAAGTACGAAATGATATAATTTTCAACAACATTTTGGATATTTATTGGATATTCTTTAAAACGGAAATGGGGAATAGGTGAAGTAAATAATAAAACGATTCGAATTGTGTTTGAACTAAATAAATCCTTACAAGCGATTGCTTATCCCAATTTATAAATACCAACCAAATTTGTATCAGTGGATTTTTCTTCAGCTTGCTAGCTGCTACAACTGCTATGACTATGAATCATAGAATTTTGCTTCCATTCTTTTTAGCTAATATGGAAGATCTATAATCACTTTGTAGATAGTTTTAATTCTCTGTCTTGATGTATCCCAAATATTCGATGGTTAGATTTACTGGTAATAAATGGATATAAACGCAGTAATGTTTCCGGCTGGCGGAAAAGATTTCATGTCTTGTCCTCCAATAACTTGAAACTAGGGATAAATTTTTCTGGTATTTTTTGTCAAAATTTCCGTTTTAAAAGGATATTTGAGATTTAATCTAGCCGTAATCTAAAGAAAAAACAACTCCATGACAGATTAAGATCCAGTTTTTGTTCTGAAAAGTCATAAAATGATGGAAAAATTGATCGCTAAATAGCTTTTCCACTGAAATCTTTTGACATTTTTTTTTATGAACGTTTGTCTTCCTTTCATGGACAAAGCCTCATAAGTTGTTCTTAATCTGAAATATCTTGTAGTGAAGTTAACATAACAGTTCTTAATCCAGACACACACACTTTTGAATTCTGATTTTTTTTCCGAATATATTCGAATAGTGAACTTTTCGATTTTTTTGCAAGAAAGCAAACCAATCGTTCGTTTAATGTAATAAACAGGTAAAAATTCGTTAAAACACAGTTTGAATTGCCGATTTTTCTGTTGATTTTTGAAATCATTTTACCGATTTTGTTCCTTTTTATATGATTCGTTTAATTTTTTCATAAATTTATGGAAGTTACTATAAGTGTTTCTCTTTTACTAGAAAATCACCCGCCATGGTATGACCAGTGCAAATTTCCTCTTCATTCGAGAGATTTCCCGTCAATTTTGACGCGTTTAAATAGATATATATGCGAGAGAAATGTATAACATTGATTGAAAACAAATGAAATAAACATATGTTTCATGACAGGAAATATTTTTTATATTTACATATTTATTTATTCAAAAAAACCTCTTGGTAAACAACATTCAGTGTGAAGTATTTTTCGTTGTTTTACAATTTTCCTTGGTCTTCAGATGTTTAACCAAAACAAAGCACTTATCTGATTGTCAAACATTGCCAAAAAATATTATCAAATTATATCATCACGATTGCAATAAATAATCAGATGCATCGTGGGATCCAAATTATATCACGCACATGATATACCACTAACGTGATTTACTACTTTCTATTGAAAAACGGAAATTAATTTGAAATATATGATTAATATAATTTAAAATTTCTTGGAAACTATTTATAATTTCGAGATAAATTTTATATCAATTGATAGAGAATTTTATTTCACTATTTTAGAGCTATTAAATTTTTAATTGGAACGACAATTACTTTTTCAAATTTAGGTGCTCTGACACTGAAATAATGCTGCTGAACGTCTCGCAGTGCTATGGCACGAATTTTATTGTTGGTGACGCCAGAGCGTTACCGGATCAGTGAGAGACAGATCTGGGATATTATATTAGTAATTATTTCTAATAGTTCTCGTGTTTCTTCAAATACGGGACGTTAATATAACTAAAACTTTTATTCTTTCTCTGACAGGATAGGAATATAAATATCTGAAAATTTCAAAAATCCGTTTATTTAATAAATAATAAGAAAATCGTATCTAATTTGAAGCTTTAGGAGAAAAGTTCCTTTCAGCACAAATAACCAGAACAAACAAGAACAAAATACATGTTCTGCATTGCTCCATCCTCAAAATAAAAACCCTGCAACAATTAGTATGAAATATTTATGGTTAATTAGACATTAATTTCATATATTTGTTTAAAAACTTTTTTTCGAAAAGGAAAGCATTTATAAACCTTTTTTACAGGTAACACAGTTCTTAAAATTTTTTTCTGAGAAACAGTTGTGTTCAACACATAGCATAATGTTTTATATACTACAGCATCTTGCATCAATGTTTGCATATTTTCTTACGCGTATTATTCAAAGAACATCTATAAATAAAAATTTGATGACACGAATTTAACTTCTTAGTTTTGACGTCAAGGAATCCGAATGCTTAGGTAATGGATTTCGCCATATTTGCTTTGTTCCTATCTATAACATGGAGCGACTACTACTTAAAGCAACGGAAAAATCTTCTCTTTTAGAGAAGTATTTGGAAGAAAAGTAAGGGTAAGGTTAAAAGTAAAACTATTTTAAGAAAGACCTACTACGTAATGATAAAGCACTCTAAAAGATGAAAAATGGATCAATTGCATTACAGTTTCATGGTGAAGAGAAGGGATCTTGCCAAGGTAAACTTTAGTAGAGAAAATAATTATAAAGTTATTGACTATTTTCTACTATATATTTTGCTATTCCATTATTATGTGATCAGAAACGTAAAATGTATTAAAACCCACTGAACGCCCAATTGTTTTTAAACTTTTAGCTATCAGGATACAAAACTTAACTTTTAAAGTAAATAAATCGATCTTTTTTGCATTTAATTATATCTCTGAAATCTTAAGAATACTTTATCCGTGATTGTTTAAGAAAATATAAATACGAGCTATCTGTGAACTGAACATGAAAAAGCCAGAAGACGTTTGCCGCCGCTCGGAGGTTAAGAAGTCGAGCATTTTCTATCATTATTTGTTATCTTTTACTTTAGAAATACCAACAGTATATTTGACATTTAAAAGTAAAGTTTAATCCCACTAGTCGTCCATTTGTAACCAAAGCCAGAATCGAAAGAAAGCTAGTTGTCAAGTTTACAACATGCGTTTTTATATCTCTCAGTGTCCACATGATCTTATGAAATGAGAAGGGTCCATTAAGCAGGTAAAATTATATTCATGAATGTTTTCAACTTTATTTAAGTGCATTAGCACAATATGAAGAGTATATAAGTTTATCGCAATATTAATTTATAGTTTGGGTTCAACCCTCTGACCACTGAGGGTTCTCTCAAAATCTGAGTACAGTTGTATACGGAAGTTTGTTTACTAATGGATAGGAAATAGGTTCACCGTCCACGTTTCCCCTTTTTCCTCACTACGGGTTACATGGAGATGTGAATGAGAAGCCTTTATCTCGTATCTCTACCCCAAGCGGTCAGTAAGGGACCCCTAGGGGCAGGGTAATGATCCGCGAACCCCTTGGGGTAGGGAGTATATGATCCCTTAAAGACCCCTTGGGGTAGAGATATGTGATCCCTGTATTTGCCAGTTTGAGATAGAATATCATAATGATCTAAGGGGAGCAGATATGTGATCCCTTAGCTGTCACTTGGGGTAGAGATAAGAGACTCTGTGACTTCTTTTAGGGTAGAGATAAAGTCCCTTATTGACTCCATGGGGTAGAGATAGAAGATCCTTAATGACCCCTTGGGGTAGCTGGGTGATTTCACATGGAATGTCCCAATAGCTACTAATGTTAGAAATGCGTAGGAGTACTTAACTCGTGTGACTCTTTTGTTTTCTTC